>OZ038514.1:29684241-29939241 GCA_964036315.1 Acanthosepion esculentum
CCAGCACTGAAGAATTATCTATCAAACAAAAAAATTTCATCAAAATCGGATGAAAACTGTGGAAATGCATAAACAACATCCGATCACACACAGACACACATACAGACACATTTTTTTAGAATTATAGATAGATTTCTGAATAGACACACATTTTTTTCTATAAATAACTCTTCATAGTGGGTTTTAGTAACTTCTCACAATTATTGATCTTCTCTTGACTTCTGAATCTTTTCGCTTTTTCTATGATAAATATCAAGAATGGTTTCAACATCAAACTTATGCACACGCGCATTCCTGTCGTTTTCCTTGAAAGTCCTTTTTATTTATTTATGTTATATTTCAGTTGCGAGTAGCCGTCTATGACTCAGCTGTACCTAACATGAAGACCACGGCTACAGTGACTATTAATGTGAATAGAAACAAACAGGCCCCATTCTTCCTTGATTCATCTTATACAAAGGTCATTGATCCAAATACCGCCATCTCGGCTACTGTATTGACTATTCGAGCAAGAGATCCAGAAAATGTAAGTATTTGATAGTTAATAATATATATATTAGTAGTTGTGTGTGTACAACACTACAGTTTTTAGATATATTGCATATCTTAAAATAAAAACGTACCAAAAATAAAATAAATAAAATGTAAAATAAGGGAAACAGTACCAGCCTACAGCACAAATTCTAATAACTGTAAATTTTACTTATGAGTTAAAACAGCTACAATTTCTTTCCCAAAAAACAAGAATTGCTCTTAAAATGCAGGCATGAAAGCTAAAACAATCTAAAAGGAGGTTCAAAACTTTATTATTACAATAAACATGGACATCTTAAAATATGTGTAACACACGTACGAGATCTAATCAAAGAGTATCGGGACTGGTTTTATAAAAAGAAAACTACAACACACATGTATGTTGTTGTAGCTTTAGTATGCCTTCCACTTAATATTGAAATACAAGGTGCCCAGTAAAAAAGATGTAAATTCAGAAAGAAGTGAGACCACCGTTGAAAACTGGTGACTGACGGATTCAGGAAGAATTTCTGCACATTTCGTCAATCTCCACGTCGTATGTTTATTGAAAAGTACAATAATTTGAGGCTCAAAATCAGTGAGTCTTTTAGCCATATGAGAAAGGCAGAACGAAAGACAAAAGTTGTCTGCAAATATCTTTTAAATGACGAGTCGCAATTAATCAATCATTAAAAAAATCAGTTAAGTAATTACACGTGAGTCGAATGATTATTCAAGAAATTTATTCAAGGTTAATTATTCGTGAAAGATAAAACACAGATAATAAATTTGCCGCTTTTTTACTGTGCATCCTGTAGTAAGGACATTGTAGATTTTTAAAGGTGTTTTCAATATATATATTATATCGGGTAAATATCAGAAGCTGCAGACTTTTAGTGCTCTTAAATAAAAAAAATTGTATAATTACTCTGGATTTGATTCTATTACGGTGGTGAGAATAATAGTTTATATATATATATATATATATATATATATATATATATATATATATATATATATATATATATAATTACCAGTGCTTCTTTTGAACCTTAAACTTGTTCGCTTCACATGAATATTGTCACTGTTTTAATTTTGTATTTCTCTCCACCATTCATTTGTTATTTTTGTTCCAATTTTTTCTTAACAACTTTGTAGTTTCTCCTTGTCATCTTTATTTTTTCTTTAGTTCATTTTCTCTGTTCTACTTATTCGTTTATAATTAGGGTAGGTCCTACTTAAGAGAAGCAGAGGAGAACCTATCACGCCCTTTTATGTATTATCATGAATTTCTAACCCAACGATTTTCACTTTCACTTTTGTCCTATTTAGAAAGAATTCATTTTCTTATTAAAACAAAAAATGATTAATATTCACGCAACAATCTTAGAGGAAATGTTTCCCTAACGCCAATCATCTTCAGTTTTTTAATATTACCGTTGCCTTACAATTCATTCAAATATTTTTCATTCCAATGTTTTAAGTTTTTCTGTATTTTCTTGTAACTCTGTTCACCCAAGAACCACTGGACGTAGAAGGTTACAAGAAAAGAGATAAGGCCACCAATACGCAAGGGGTAACTGGAAGTGAAAGGGAATGAACAGACGGAAGGAACCGGAAACTCAATCCTAAACTGGAAACAAGCGATAAAACTGTTAAAAAAAACTGCATTTTGAACTGGTCGATATTCAAACCTATCTATTCCTATTGAGGAAAGCAATGCAAATTAAATAGTAAATAACATTTCGGAGACATTAGATGTATAGAGCTGAAGTAGACTTTAGAAGAAACCGGAAGCCCAGTCCTAAAGAGGAAACAAGGGATAAACCTCTAATCATTTTTTATGTATTTTTTATTTTATTTTATTTAATTCATTTTTGTATGATTTTTGCTTAAGGAAGAAACACTTACAAGCATAAGTGATATGAACCGGACGAGGGCTCTTTGAATGTTTTTCTACTCTTAAATAGTGAATAAAAATGTTATTCTCGTTTCATTTCTTTCCTTCACATAATTGTTTCTATTTTAAAATGTAATTAAGAGAATAATCATCCTCCTATTTCTCTTTGCAGGGCAACATTATCTATTCAATCGTTCGCGGAAATAACGCTGAGAATTATTTCTTCGTCAACCCAACCACTGGTCAATTACTTGTCATTAACTCTCTCCAACCTCTGAACCAAAAGACTCTCACAGTAAGAAACACTTTAGCAATAGTTTTGCTCTGTATTTAATTATATATATATAAAAGCTGAAAAGTAAAATCAAATAAAGGATTTCATTGTTTTATGTCTTTTATACCAAAATATTAATTCACCGCAAAATAAAAAAAATAATTATATTTACTGAAATTCACACCAAATTCTCCCTTCCATTGCACTTCGGTTGGGTTGACCTTTGCGATCGCTCCAAATATGGGCGACTCTGACACGCTATTTCTAAGCGTAGGGTCCACGTTTGCGCTCATCCCAATAACAAACCAAAAACAGATTTTTTTTTATTGTAAAAATTCCTTGTAAGTACCTCGAATATCATCTGCACTTACAAAATCCTTTTAAGAATGGATTCAAGGAAAGATGGTGATGTAATATAATGCTTTAGACGTGTGTTTATAGTTGGTAATAATGTTATTAAGTATTCAATGTATTTTTCCTTAAATAATTATGTTCTTTTTTAATTATAATGGCATTAGTGAAATCAAAGTTATGTCTAGCATCGTTTTGTATAGAATCTAGTCAACAGAAAAATGATTCGGATAGCTCTAAATTTAAGATTTCTTTACCGCCAACACTAATAAAAGATATTTCTATATTATCTCTAACATGTAAATTGAATACGTGGTTATATTTCTTTATATTTCTGTTTCTAGAAATTAAATTTCTATTGTGGCGCTTCGAAATACATCCATACACTGCATGATAACCACATTTTTATCAAAGAATGCAATGTAATGCTGTTGCTAGTTATATGCTAGAATAGAAATTAAAAATGATTAATTTGAATTTGAAAATGGTCTCCTTTTTGCTTTCGTTATAACTCTAGTTCCAAGTAAAAGCAACAGACGATGGCACTCCAGCCCGTTCCAGTTCCATCCTGGTTACGATAATAGTGAGGTCTTCGCAGACGGTTCCAGTGTTCCAACAAACAACTTATTCAGTTAATATCAGAGATTCTGAACAACAAAATTCTGTTATCATCACGCCAAAGCTTTCGTCTACAGGACAAACGGTAAGACAGTTTGTTATAGAGTAACCGGACATTTTACAAGATGGAAATATAGCACTCGAGAAAATTGTTATATATTTTAGAAAACTGATAAAGAAGACTTTGCTTTAATCTAAGCGACAATTGTTTTCAGCGATAGATATGTCAACACATACGAGGTTAACTTGTTACATAATTTATTAACAACATTAACTGTAGTTGATATGCTCACTCTTTATTAAAATATAATTATCCGACCGAACAAATTTCTAGCAAAGAAATTAATGCAAAAGTTAACTTGAAATTGTGTATAACATTTTTAAATAGATTTTTATTGTTTTCTTGTGATTTCCAGAAAATCAAGTGTAAAACGATTGGTTACTATCCGGCACCAAGTTTCTTCAGCGTTGATGAGGACACGTGCGCCGTTAGTGTCAGTCGATCATTGAAAAGCGATGCAGCAAGCACAGCTCGCTATACGGTAAATACAATAAAGTTTATTTGTTTTGTTTTTAAATGCGAAAGATAATAGCTAAGTATTCTCATTCTTTTACGATTATTTAAATATGGTTTTATTGTTGAGGAGGTATGAAATATTTTATTTTAAAAACAGAAATGGTGTCCTGATACCGAAACAAAATATTTCTGAGGGATCATTAGAATATAGAAAAACAAAGATAGTATTTCTCAGATCAATTTAATAAATTTTCTAAACAATACACAGGTGTTGAAAATTAGATAAGCAGTATTTTTCAGAGCATAGATTATTAAGGCTCTTTACAGCTTCCTTTTTTCTTAATATCTCTAAAATGTTATAACTGTTCTTGGAAAAATAGTGGAGTGGGATTCCTTTGCCTTCTCCACGGTTTTCAGATCAAAGTTGTCTAATAAATTTGTTGCTCTATCAAGGTTAGAAAATCCAGTCTGCCCTGTTATGTCACTTATAGCTGGTAACATGCAGTATGGATTATATAATCCACACAGAGGTGAATAAAGATTTTAAATGGTTAGCAGAGATTAGAAGCGTTGCGATAACAAATACCTTTGAGGAAAATTGTGCTGTAGACATAAGCAGCAACTGTAACACCAAAGTTATCTACAATAAGAAAAATTAATAGCTTGTTGAAAAGATGGCAAAAATAAAAATCTATTTCTGTTATTTTGCATGATTGCTATTGAGAAAAAAGAACCCGAGGCTTTTATCGAGACGGAAAAAGAGATGATGCATAAAGAGTTTAAAGAAAGATGTCAGAAGATATGGCATTTAAGACTCGGTCAAGGCATCAATGACCAGGAAATTTTTTTGAAATGGTGAAAAAACAGCCAACAACTCAAAATTAATCGTTATGTCGATAAATCAATTTATCATTCCTGAAAAAACTATGCACTTTTCTTATACAATACGGACATTTCAGAGTGTTTGGGTATCAATTTGAGGACAGTGTAGTGGATTCGGAAAGAGTTGGATGAGTCTAATGGTGATTACGAAGGTACGACAAAAAACTCTGATCGTTCTGATAAGAGATCTCCTAAATTAGTTGGTAAGTGTCTCAGACTCAACACGAGAACCTACATCAAGTGCCTTGAGTAGATAGTGCTGCCCTAGGTGACAACAGGACGCTGCACCATGCCACACAGTTGCAGTTGAGCGAGAGAGCAACAAAACTCCTTGTAACACCAAAGATGAACTGAAGGCATAGATTATGGCAGCATTCACCAACTTAAACAAGGATACCGTCCAGAAGAGATGCAGGAGATTCTGAAGTCATCTCGAGGCTGTGGTTGACGCCAATGGCGATTTTATTGAATAAATTTAATCTTTACTAATTCAAAATATTTTTGTGTCATTTTGGTAAATATATCTGTTAAAATGAGATGCCAGTGTTATTTTCTTTTTTGCATAATTTAGATGACAATTTATCCATCGCACTCTATATAATATATATAAGAGAGAATGTGTGTATACACTCTGCTTCTTTAGTTCAGCGGAAAGGGTTTTTTAATTATTTCAATACTTAAAAAGAAGAGTTTCTGACTACCTCTTTAATCTGCTCCATGTTGTATACTTAATAAATAGATTAGTTTACTGTTTACATTTGGGATCTAAACTAATTCATTAAGGCAAAATTTAGTTTGACTATTTGCTACAAACTGTTCGGTTTTAAATCATCTCATTAGGTTTGGTGTGACTGAAATCGTAACCTTTTTCTTTTCTTTTTAAACAGCTCGGCATTAGTGCTTATGACGTCAACAATCCGAATCTGGCTGGTTATTGCAATGTGACCATCACTGTGAGCCGTAATCCCTCAGTTCCAATTATTCGCGGACCGACTAACACACAAATAATTGTCCCAAACATCAAACAGAAAAACAGCGTAATCGTGAAAGTAGATGCTGTCGATCCAGATGGAGTAAGTAATATTTGCTAAGTTACTCGCTTTACTTGAAGCAGTGATTTCTTTTGTACTGTCCCCAGAGGGGACGTGTAAGTTTTATTTGTTGACAATTACGTACGTCGGTACATCAATAAGCCCATGACCTATTTCTTTTGCACAACAAATATATTTATCTACATAATGCTTTTCCTTGTTAAGGCACTTAACCCTCTGCTTTTCCATTAATCACATATATCGAAAAATGAAAATTTCAAATCGAAAGTCAATAACCATGTCAAGCTACAAACTTATTGATCAAGCCTTGTATGTAAGGTGATTTTCTAAGCGGTGCTTAGATGTGGCACAAGGCCAAAACTATGGAGCACCCAGTGAGGATCGAACTCCCTACTCAGTCGTAATTTTTCTAGCAAGACAAGCTTGCTAACCATTACACCACGTCGAGGTGTCCCAAGCCTTGTATGTGTGTGTTTGTAACCGAACACAAAATTGAACGTGTGAACATGTTTGCATAACTGTTGATAAAAACTTTTATTTTCGTTGTTATCATTTCAGGATAAACTGGTGTACATTATGAAAGGTAATCAACTTGTGAACCAATTCTTTTACATAAATTCAAATGATGGAACACTTTATCTTCGAGAATCTCTTCTGAAGACAAATACAAACCAATTTCAGGTGAGTTTTCAATTCATGCCGAAATTTAATGTTTATATCTTTTTATTTCAAATTAAATGTATATTTTAATTATTTGACATAAATATATTTTAGATTAATTCATATCGGGCAAAATGAAAAATTCTTAGCATTCTATTTCCAGAATCTAGAGGCTGTTGAAGCACATGAATAAATCAATGATTGCTTCAACTGTTTTTCGTTATCAGTGATTTTTCGACAACTAGGTCATTTTTCGATCGAGCCATAGCGGTCATCCAACAAGCGATATCTGACACCTTGGGTCAAATCGCTGTCCAAAGCGCAACACTAAAATCATTTGATTATTTATTGATTATTGCGGCATTTTTATCTTTATCTTAAATTGCTTAATCTATAATTAAAGTATAGATACAGTAATTTAAGATAGACATTGTGGCGAACGCGCGTCACTACAGACGCAAAAGAGGCCCCAGATCACATGCGGACATGTTTGTCAACAGTAGTTGCATTTGGGTTTTTCCCATTAGCATCAGCGGGACAGTTTGGCATGTCTAGATACGGGCCTCTCTGGAACTGGTCAATATCCGGGTTTTTGTAAGATACGTCATGCTAATAAAAGCTTTTAGAGACAGGTTGTCTTGTTAAGTTAATCCCGTGGGAAATTTTTATGACATTTTATATCCTGGGTGTATTGTAGGTTCCCTGGGAACTTGTGGTGTTGTTCTGTATGTAGGATTGAATGATGAGGGATGAGTTTTTGTGGTGAACGTGTAAATTGTAACGAATTAATGGGTCGCTAATTTGATTACCTAGGTATAGGATAGTTTAGTGTCGACCAGCCTTAACCCACTTCCCATTTTCGGCTTTGTGCCACAATTACTGTATTTAGTCAGTAATAAATCGTAGTTGGTCCTGTGGGCATTTTTGTTCCTCAAGTTGCTGTGGCTACCGAGGCAGTGTTAATTTTGTTACTTCCCGTCTTTTTCACCTCCTTGCCTATTACCCTCCGTAGTGTGAGTCAATTTCAACATACTCTTTGCTTACATTACAACAGACATGTTCTGTGTTATTGTTATGCAAACAATGTGACACGTCTAGATTTGAAGTGCACAAGCCATACAAACAATAAATATAAATTATTACGACGACAAAAGAGTCACACTATAATCCCGTTAACTGCCCGGATAGGCGTAGGCTAGAAGCTGTTATAGAATTTATGGTTGTCTAATATTTTTCTTCTTTTTTTTTTTAAATCTTTAATTTGGAAACTGATCGAATTGGCATTGTACCGAACCGAAACTACTGAAATGTTCCTGCCTAATAAATGAGCCTTTTTTATATCTGATTCTTTTTTAGCCTGTCGTGAGTGTCGTTGATAACGGTCAACCACCTGGCTCGAGTGACATCAATCTGAATATCATAATACAGAAGGTCCCTCTACCCAAATTTAAACAGGCCACTTATACAACTACAGTGAATGAAAACTACCCTAACACCGCCTTGGTAATAAAAGTTGATGCCAGCGTACCCAACCTTGTGAGTATTTGTCATTTTTTATTGTACATAACAACAACGAAGATACAAAATAGATGTAACTATCAGATTTAATATTTTGTCAAAATAATTAACTCATCATTTTCGCTGTTGACGCTTGATAGGGAACGTGTATCACCAGCTCATGAAAGGCAATGTTTCCTTATTTCCAGGTTTACTTATTATTGCATTTCCTCCTGTTAATCAACAAGGACATTTAAAAAATAAACTTTATTCAAAATTGTAGCAATTCAATCCTTCTATATGCCAGTGAATGTTGGACACTTTCTTCACAGATAAAGCACAGGGTTAAAGCAAAACCTGTAATTCTACAGACTGATACTGAAAATATCATGAACGGAGCATGCGAGCAAGAAGAAAGTTTTAAGGAAAATTGAAACAAAAAATGAGCAGGATAGTATCAGAAAGAGACATTCGAAATTTCTGGAACACATAATGAAGAAAGAGTCTTTGGAGAATTTGACACTCACATGATATATTGAAAGTAAGAGTCATAGGAAAACCTCGAGTAACCTGATGAACAAGCTTGGCAGAAGAGGGAATTGTAAGGGGATAAACATAAGGCTACAAGGGATAGGAAGTTGTAGAGAACTATGATTTTTCAACTCCTGAAGAGACATGACACATAAAAAAGCAGTTATAGGAGTCATGGTGATCCTTTATAAAAGAATAGAAACTTTTCTCGTAGAACTAGATTATCTGTTCTCATTAGCGAAGTAAGTGAAAGCTGACACTTTTGCTAAGCATGAACAAAAATCAATTCAAAGTTCGTTTTTAGAGTGTTAATTCATTATGTCATCAAATACGTTTTCCCTCTAATGCTTTTTTCTCTTTTCAGAACAATATCGCTTACAAAGTTATTGGCGATTTATCTGCTCCTACCTTTTTCACGGTTGACAATTTCGGAAATGTTTACTCTCGTGGAAACCTAAGAACTGATCAGCTAACGCAATACAAGGTTTGTATAATTATTCTATATGACGTTGAAAGAATGGCATTATTAAATCATAAATTTATTTTGTCTGATTTGCATTGATCAAAATATTTTGTTTCCATTTTCTAACAATAGGTTTTCAGCATGCATTTTAAAATCAAGTACAGTGAAATTTAAACAGGTTTGTTATAGGTTATCATCTTTGAAAGAGAACACAATGTTCAATTTATGCAAGACAAAAACCAAAGATATTTCGAATTTAACTATGTATGCTGGCATTATAAAGAGATGATTATAAAAATTAAAATATATATCCGGTTTGAAAATGAGACATTAAATCTTCCATGTAATATTAATTAGAATACCGTTAATTTACCGTTTACAACTACTTATATAAAAATAATTCTGAGTTGATTTCTAAGCTTTAATAGGTCAGGTCCGTGATTTTTCTTTGCTTTTTGGTTCCATGTCAGGTCACGAGTTGTATAAGCCATTACGAGTGTAGAGACACCACATGTGATATAGTAGCAGTGTTATCCCATTAATTTTCAAGCTGATTTTGAATAGAGTTTCCCTTCTCCTAAACTGGTTGCAATCTCAAGTCAAAAGACCTCAGTCAGCTCTTTAACCCATAGCCAGGAGAATTTGGATTCTTAACTTTCTCAAGGATATTTTTACGGAAGTGAATAAACTCTGGTGGAATTCGATCTCAACTCACCAATTTCTCTCCTGAGTTGTTAACCATAATACATAGCCGTAAGTCGTTAGTACTGTTGTATGTTTCTTACATAGGAGAGACATTACCAAGTAACGCCTACAGAGGTGCCATGCCAAGTAATTACTCTGTTTGGCAACACATCAGTCTAATGAGTCTCAGTGTCTCTTATAAGATCAGTAAATACGAAGAGAATATTAAATCTCCTGAATAATAGTGGTGTTCTACATGATTCCTTAAACGTTACCGCAAATCAAGTATATTTCCCCAAGATTTTAGTAAAACAGCATAGTTGAAATAAAACCTGATTTATTTTTTAAATCATTTCATCACAAGCAAGACAATAAAGCCACCAAAATGGTTACTGAGTATTAGAAAATATGAAAAAGTATACCATTAAGGACAGAAGACAATAAAAGAACAAGAATTATGACAGAAGATAACGATTGACATTGCATTTAAACCTTTGAAGATCAAAGTTGACATGAAAGCAAGAAGTGAGTTCCAAAAGCGAGAAGTGCAATAGAAGAAACGGTTAGCATAAAACTTACGGTTACATCTAGGTGCCATTTCAACAGTAAATCTAGTACTGCGCTTAAAGTCTAAGTATCACATAGTTTATCAGAACAATTACCATTGAAGTATTCATAGAGAAGGCAAAGGGAAAATACGTGATGGCGGTGGGAAAGTGCCTGAAGCTGAGATGCCAAACAAATACTGCCATTCATCCATCGTCCAAAGTCGGGGTTATTGTGAATTCCACGATTCTTTCGTTAGCTTTTCCAGGGATGCATACGGTTTTGAATTCATAATTATTATTCTCCTAGTTACCAACCATGACTAAATTGTCTGGCCTGTTATTTAACCTATAGCTGAAGTACAGGTGGATTTTCAAGAGTATTGACGCGAAAGTCTTACGACCTGGACCACGGTTCGCTATTTCTAGTTCCGAGCCGCTAAACATTACACCGCCTAAAAATCCATCAATAAATATTTCAGTTGCACAACTTTTCCGATTCTATTACGTGTTAGGTTATCACGTAATTGATCAATGAAGAATAAATGTTAATTAACCGTAGAAGATAAAAGATTTGACCAGATAATGATGTTCTTTCTTCATGAGAAGATACATGCATTATATTCTATTTTCTTTATTTTCATTCAGCTTCGAGTCGAAGCATATAATCCAAGTTATCCAACATACAAGGATACAGCTTTGATCACCATCAATGTTAATCGCAATGTAAACAAACCGTCATTCTTGATACCAATGTACACATTCAACTTTGATGAGTCGACTAGTCCCGGTACGAGTGTTGGCAAAATTCAAGCGACTGATGCTGACAAGGTAAGTTTGTCCTCTTCCTTAAGTGCATTTTCTTTCATGAATCAGATGATCATGTCTCTTCACAGCATCCTTTTATTTGTAAACTATGCATTGCTGTGGGTGGTCTTGAGAAAGAGTAAGGTTTTCCCGTTGATATTGTTTTTCTTCTTTAAATATTTTTTTCAGTTTCTCACTTTCAATTTTCTTCTGTTTTCTTGTGGAACATCGAAATCTACACTTGTGAAAATATCACTTACTATTCAAAATAAATTAAACATTATCACCATGCTTATAACAAATCTATAAAGTAAATTTGGAACTTGATTTGAACTCCTTACGATATTTCTTCGAAAAAAACAAGCCAAGATTTAAGGAGTGCTAAAGAATTCTTAGTCTGACGAAGAATCCTTTTCCAAAATAAATTCTGATGTTTAATCATTTGGGTGAACTTCCAAAAACTCTAGATGGCCAGAGCTTGGCAACTGATCCTTCCTCTAACCCTAACCCTAACCCCTCAGTTGGAGTTGGGAGTGCTCACAGTCAATGCCTCGAAAACTAAAAACTTGTTCAGTCGTCACCGAGCGGACCCTGAATTTTCATCGATCGCGATGAACGGGTATCTCAACCAACACCACCAACAACATCCCCCCAGGGTGGCCCCACGCCTTTAGCACCTACTGGATTAATCCAAATCTCAAGTGGAACCCGAACACACGGTCCATCGCTAAAAATGTTGGGGAAATGGCCGGTTCTCTGTACTGCTCCAGTAAGTACCTGACTCCTGTTATCCTCTAACTTTACAAGAGGCTGATCAGACCGAAAATGAAATACTACTGACATATCTGAGCAAGAGCTGCCAAGCTTTCACTTTTCAGTCTCGAGAGAGTGCAAAAGCGTCTCCGCAGCCTTTTGGGTAACGAATTATTTTCCACCCTACAACCCCTTTGCCACAGACGAAACGTCACAAGCCTTTCGCTATTTCCATGGCAAATGTTCAGACAAACTACATTCCTTAGTTCCACCAGTTCACGGCTAAGATCCACCATGCCATGTACACTGTAGCGAACGACATTCCCTTCACATTCTATTGGTGAGATATAAGTTCCACTTGAACAGCTTCTTCTCACCAACTGCTGCATTTTGGAGCCGAATCCCAAGAGGTTGGTTCCTCGATCACTTAATCCTAATCTGTTCAAATAACAGTCAATCGTTATCTTCCCCACATATCCCCATTTTCAGAAATGTCTTCATGGAAACTATTTTCTTGCTTGATTTGTTTTAGAATTTTATACGACGCTTGAAGAAAGTACATATACCCTTTATGTAGCCGAAGCCTTTTGTATGTTTAGACAGCATTTGAACTACCTTCTCTAAAGTAATTCACAATTTTCGTTTTTCCACTCGAAAAAAAAGTTACAACCGCAAACGTTTCTAGCATTTAAGTTGTTTTTTTTCTGATTCAAATTGTTTTTCATTTAATATTATAAAATTAATACGCTCAGCGGCTTGGATAATCTGCAGTAACAGAACGTTAAAATTGTTTAAACTCCAAAAGTTCTGTGGAAGACAATAGAGATTACAATATGATTTTTTTAACAGATTTTTTAAAACTTCCCAAATTGTCTAATGGAAAATTCGAAAATAAGCTTAATCTTGACGTACGAAAATTTAGGCATTGATTTACAAAGTCTATACACGACAACACGCAGAATAATAGTTAAACTGGGAACTTCGAGAGTAAATGAATCTGAAGATTAATAGTTTCCTAATTTTTATAACCGCTATTACACGCACACACAATCTATATTTGTGGGTCCAAGCCGTATACACATTTCGTGAGAATTATCGTTTTCCCATTTCAAAATCAAAAGTTCTTTAAGATTTTATATTTTTTCAGACTAATTTATTTTCTGGTAAATATTTTATGAGTAACTTAGGTTGTCATCTGGCATTATAAAAGAGTTTGTGCGTGTTGCCATTTTCAAATATCGCATTATCGCGTCTAAATCCGTATTATCATGAAATATATTAGCATGTTTGTTCCTAAATTAATATTTTATTAATGTTGGGTTGTTTGTAAAAATAAACTAAATAAATAACCGAACCTATGTATGTTTTAGATGTCTAAATAGATCATAATTGTTCAGACGTCTACTTCGCTCCTTAACCCACTATAAATCTATCGATGAAAAGTTTGTTTGGCATAATATTAAAATTGTTAAGTACCTGAACAGACCTTCACATGTAAGAAAATCTATATCCGTGATTCCTAAAGTGGTCAGTACCCCCATCCCCGTGGATTGTGGAAAGATTCATGTGAGGGGGTGAGAAAAATGTGGACAGTCAAAGGTTAGCGGTGGCACATCTGAACCATAAAATACACCACGCCCACATTGCACACGAAGTGTATCCTGCCTGATAGTTCTCATGAGAAATACTAAGATACTCATTTGACATGCAATACTAGCACTAAGAAAATCCGATCAAAGGTTGACTATACATTGTAGGGTCGTTAGGGTTCTTTTGGTACGCGAGGGGATGGCAACTCAAAAAGGTTTGGAAACTACGATTCTAAAGTTACATTTATATTGTTTATTTACTGTGTATTTATACATATGTACACTTAAAATTATTTAATCGTCGAATTACGAAGCCATCTATAAATGAAGCAATAATCTTTTGTCGTTCACTTTAGGGAGTTCTGAATTTCGAAATTTCATAATTATGAGAGTATTTTAAATGCACATTTTATATCCATATCTTTATCATATATCTACAAGCATGATTTCCTTTTATCTTCCAACAGGACCCACTCAGTTATTACATTGTTGGCCCCCAAATGTGCATAGAACATTTTATGGTAAACCCGAATAATGGAGACATTCTCTTAATAAAAAAATTGCCAGCACCTGGAACTGTTTACACCGTAAGTAGACTTTATTTACTTAGCCAGGCAGACAAGCCTGACAGTACTTTCTTTTCCTCAGTGGTTACTAATGTATGTAATAAGTATGTCCACTGCTGCTTAACTTCAGTGACCTGGCAGCAGCCGGTGATTTTCAACATTATTTGACTGTAATGTAATATATAGCTCGACTTCATTACGTGCACTTCGTTGTTAAGTATCAATGCTGAATCAATATCCAATGAGAACCAAGCGTGATCAGGTCATGTGTATTTAAGTAAACGCGTAATTCTTTCTGATGAGTGTATATGAAAGAAGTTATTTGGCTTTCGTTTATACGGTATAAGGGAAATTGAACGAGGGGGTTCGGCTTTTGACCATTCAAGTAGGTTGCCGTTAACGCCAGCAAAAGACAGTTCGGTTCTGTGTAGTGATCAGATGACTTGGCTAAATAAAAAGGCTTAATTGCTCAATTAGCATCTCATTCTTTCTCTGAACAAATTTTTAAATAGTCTGAAAATTTAACAATCAATAACAAACGATGTTTAAGTTGCATTTTAAGTGTCTTGTCACAATGACAACAATCAAGAGCTTTTCACGAAGGAAATATTTGTATAATCATCAGAGAGACCGTTCTCTGCTTCCATCAGCATGGCTGATGCTAACCTCCTGGAAAGTGATTCGTTGCGCCTTCTCGGGCTAACGACCTCGACTGACATGAAATGGGAAAGCTATATTTGAATCCAATGCTAGGTCAGCTGCTAAGAAAGTCGGTTCACTGTACCGTGAGACAATATTTCTCTCTGGAATCTATCTTACATATCTATATATGTCGATGCTTAGAATATTGTTGCCACATATGGTGCCTCTGCTATTTACCTTGGGCTCCTTGATAAGATCCAATGAAGAATCAGCAATATTATCAGTCTTGATCTGGCGGCTCGGCTTCAATGACTTTTCCACAGCCATAAGGTTACCTCTCTGTGTCTTTTCTGTAAATACTTTCATGGTATTTTTTCGGATGAGCTCTTCGCTGTGGCATCTAGACTTTTTAATTTAAGCGCAGTACTAGACTGGCGTCGAGATCTCATCAATTTAATGTTGAGCTGGCTAGATGCAGCCGTAAATTGTATGCTAAGTTTCTTTTCTCGCACTTCTCGCTTGTGGGACTCCCTTTCGGCCTCATGCTTTCCAGACAACTTTAATCAGCAAAAATCTAAATGCAATGTCAATCGCTATCTACTGCCCTCCTGATTACTCTTTTCTCTTTCTGCTCATTATTAATGTTTCTGTTCCTAATTCTTCTACACCCTGTAACCCCCTTGTGTCTTAGTGGCTTTACTGTCTTGCATGGGGTGATATCGATTTAAAAATATATATATATATATTACATACGTATCCGAATAGGCGATGTTGGAAAAGATATATTTAAAAATATATCAGATAAGTTCCCGGTGTTTTTAATACACTAAATACAAAATAGAGAACTTATTTTTAACTGCAAACCTTTGCTCACTCTTTAATATATTGAGGTTTCGTAAAGTGATCACTTAATTACAATAGACATATGACCAAACAGAATTCTGGAATAGATAACATCACAGACGTGTGTGTAAAAGAAAGAAACAAAGACAAAGAATGAAAAAGAGACGAAGAAAATGAGAAATAAATAAAGTAAAAGAGAGAAAGAAAGAAAAAGTAAAAAAGAGAAAGAGAGAGAAAATAAAAGAGAAAGAAAGTAAAAGAGAGAAAGAAAGAGTAAGAGAAAGAAAAGAAAAAAAATCAGTTAAAATGTGTAGACTAATGAAAGCTCGAGCCTAAAACTCAAATACGTATAATTGTTTATATAACTCTGAAATTAGTGTGTGTGTGTGTGTGTGTGTGTGTGTGTGTGTGTGTGTGTGTGTTTTTATCGTCTTTCTGCGAAGGTTGGTTATTCTTCTCGTGAGAGTGCAAGACACTCTCTCCTTCCTTCTAGGTTGGATGTCGAAAACTCGACATGTCGTACATTTTCCCCACGTGCACACGCTCGAGGCGCAGCTGGGTTGTTTACATGGATCTGTCGAGGTCAGCCACTAATTTTCTCCACCCGTCAGGTCATTGCTGCACCTGACTTATCTGAAAGACACGGAGTATACAGTCTGTTCTTATGTAGTGGTTTTCTAGCTTAGGTATGACACATGGCCGAAAGTATGAGGTTCACAATCAGCATCGAACTCACTTGTGATAGTTTTAGCGAGACAAGCTTGTTTACCATTACATCACGTCAAGGTGACCAAAGTCTTTTCTGATATGATCTGAAGTGACCCCAGTACATACTACAAAACAATGTTTGTGCCATTCATTTTCATGCTTATTTAAATGCGCTATATTCTGTTTTAGCTTGATTACAGCTTGTATCATAGAATATTTTGTTCGTCACGAACAGATCCTGTTTTAAATGACAATAGTTTTATTTGCCTCTGGTTTTCAACATGTTCAATAATTATCATTTTTCTTTGCTTTTGTTTAGTGCGTAATGGGAGTGACAGACAACGGTAAACCGGTCAGTCAAAATGCCACGACAACAGTGAAAGTCACCGCATCATCCAATATAAACCCACCAAGTTTTAGCTTACCTGAGTATCGAACAACAGTGGACGAAAGCAATCCAGTTGGAAGTTTAGTCACCAGAATTTCAGCCACAGGAAACCCAGCTTTTGTAAGGAACTACTTATTTTTTCTTCTTTCAACGAATTATGGGAAATGTTACTGCAGGCTATGTGTTTCTCAAAGGAGAACTGGCAAGAGGGCGATTAAAGAACATGAATTGTAATAGTAATGGTGATATTAGCCGTTTCCTCATAAGGAAACATTCAGCATTCCTTAACCGAACAATTAACAATATTGTCAGTTGAAATTTATAAAAAAAAATTTTTATAACATTTTCTCAGAAAATAGGTTTCATCAGTCTTTCTAATACTGATAGAAGTTTCCTTCATTTATTTCAAGTTGTATGGAAAGTTTACATCTTGATCGTCATTTTCTCTTCGAGCCAATGAGATATTTTACTTGCTGCTGCTGTTGAAAGTCCTCAAGTGACGTGGTTTATTTTTATTTGGTAATGTTCTTTGGGATTCTGTAGCACTAGTCCCCAATATCCGACAAGGGACAGCCCTCTTCCTAGCCACGCGGTTCATTCGCTTGAATTCATTATTAGATCTGAGAAAACGGTAGTATATAGTTGTCAATTTAGATATATCTGAACGAAATGGGCGTTATGCATGACATTCATATCGGAGTCTAGATCTGACGAGGCTTTCTAAGAACGTTTTCTTTTTTTTGGGGGGGGGGTAATTTTTTGGTTAATGTTTTGATTTTGTAGACTCTTGCAGTGTTTGGCAAAACTACTCATAACGCTGCATGAAAAAAATATTATTATTATACACTAAAGCCTATTATCAATGATTAAAGATAGTTTGACGTCAGTGAATCCTTTTTGTTTTAATTCTTCATTAGATCTTGTAGACTGAAGTTACAGAAACACAAAGAACTTTACCGAATATTAAAACACGCATTATTTGAAGACTTTCAACAGAAGCAACAACTAAAATGGATAACGCATGTCACTAGAAGGGAAAATATTGATATAATCAAGATATTGACTTTACATACTGCCTTAAACAAAAAGTTAGGAAGAAAACTGCCATCAGTCCTAGAACAAATTGGAATTGAGACGTCTATTTTCCTAATTAAAAAAAAAAAATTTTGAGAAATAGTTTATAAACTTCAACCTACAGTGACACTAATAGTTCGATTAGTAAATGTCAAATGTTTCCTGTAAGGAAACTATTAATTTACCATTATTATGATATCAATATTATTTCATACTTGTCGGGCCAGTTAAAGTCGCCATCACTGGAGCGATATTATTTTTTTTTTTTTTTTCATTTCAACATCTTCATATTATGGTTTCATTTTTTGTTTAGAAGTTTTATTAGTTTTTTTATGAACTAGTCAAAATTGTTATTCTCCATTTAAATTAAAGGGGTTATTGGCCCTCGTTCGATGGCGTTCCTTCGGAGGGTTGGCGCGATTGCGTCTCGATTAAGGAACGAGCCTCGCGAAACGGAGTGGCTCTTACAGCGTGTCTCACTGGCGATGGTTCGAGGTAATGCTTTCTCCATCATTGCGGCTGGCAGAGGATAGAAAAAATTGTTTATAGTTACGTTGTTCTGGAATTGTCATCAATGGTCGACTGAACTTACTTTGTTTCAATGACTTTTGTTTTGTTATTATTAGTTACTTTGTTCAATTAAAAAATAATTTGATCTTCCCTCTTAATAACATTTTGACGATAAAACTGTTTTTATTTAAGGTTGTGGCATTTTTTTCATCATGCTATGCTGTCACTTTCAGCGAGAAAGTGAAATATGTACGCACTTCAAATTGAAAACAAGGGCAAAGTGGAAACAGCACACGAGGATATGGCACATCAAAGAATTAATTTTCTCTCATTTTAAGACTAAAACACCTGTCAATAAAAGTTTATTAAAATATATTAATCAAAATTATCAGACTTAATTGTGTCAGTGGTGATTTTCTTACTGAACTTTAATTTTCTATTTATTTTTAGGGACAAATTCTGTACCAAGTGGTTGGAGATTATCCCTCTGACGTTTTCTTCGATGTAAATAACGTAACTGGTGTTGTTCGTATCAAAAAAGATCTACGCTTAGACAACCTGCGTCAGATTTTATATACGGTAAGTTTACGTGAAAAACAAAGTTCAAACACGTAAAATTAAGATCCATAATCAATAAAACAAGTCTTTAAAATTCATATTTCAGTCAAATTATGTTTCACTTTCAAATGATTATAATGTAACATTTAAACAAAATAATTTTATTAATTTTTTAAAGTTTCATCTTATCTTCAAATGCCTTTTCTGAAGGCTGCCATTCTACAACCATTAAGCTTCTCGAAAAAATAACTTCTCAGTGCAAATTATAATCATATATTGTTAGGCATATTTATCAAAAATATTTTCATAAATAACCTTTTTTAATTTAAAGTTGGCTAAAAGGATATTCTGGCTGAAAATCACAGACATTTTGCATTATATGAGGTTTCTACTTTTCTGTTGTTAGAAACCTATTGAAAAATTATTTCGTATTTTCCAATATTTATAAGTAGAAAAGCGCAGCTATATTTCTTTTAATTTTGACAAATTCCTATTTCTAGATATAAAATTACAATTTCGATCAGTAATTTTTAAAATCTTAATAAAAAATCGAACAAATGAAAATATTAAATTTCGAGAAATAGAAGAGAAGTTACCGATTTCAAAATTCAATTTCGATAGGTAAATCTCAATTATTGATCCTTTTTATTTCGTGCCAGTATGCTAAAATATTGAAACTTCAATTTACAAAATCTTTTGGCAGTTAAAAATCGTTGCCTACTATAGTGGTCAACCAAACGCTAAAGCTGAAACGAAAGTTTATATAACGACAACCCGCAATTCGAATGTTCCAGTGTTCAATCCATCCCAGGTCACCTTGACAATTGCAGCAACAACTTCTCCTGGAACATACTTGAAGCGTCTCAACGTCACAGATGCTGATAGCGTAAGTTTTCTTCTATAAAACTGTTTTTAGTCGAATGTGACGATTATCAGGCTGCTTAATAAGAAATACTGTGGTTTAAGTCATTATCGATGAGTAGATAAGTGTCACACACACACACACACACACACAGGTTACTTCTTTATCAAGATTAAGCTAAAATAATCGCTCTCTTGTTCTGATAGCTGTAGTTACAAAATAACTTTTTGAGAATGGTTGATTAATATATCTTATATGGTGATGAACTGCAAGAAAAAGAAAATTGGTATGTCACACGTGATGCATCAATGAATCAACTGCGACAAAATAATCCTCGATTTGAAATTAAAACTGGTTCTATGCATTACTACATGAACCTTAACTGTAAAAGAGTTCCGCAGAAATAATGTTTTTAATCATTTCACTGCCTAGCAAGGATTCATTTAAAACATTGTACGCTTTTCTATGTCATGTTTGATGCATCTCTATCAGTACCACAAAAGAATAACTTTAACAGATCTGATATATACCTTACTGAGAAAATGAGTCGTGGTAATTGTGATAATCATTCTCAAGAGATTAACTAGTAAAAACGGTTCCAAGCGAATGAATCCTTTTAGCTCTTAAAAAAGAGAGCAAAACGTTTGGAGGGAAACGCCCTTCAATACTAGAGCAAGTGATAACAGTTGACTGGAGAAGTCTAATTTTCTGAAAAATTGTTTTAAGAAAAAGGATTTTATAAATTCCAACCAATAGTAACAAACTGTTTTCTGTAACATTGTTTGAATGCCAACTGATTACTGCATAGAAACTACTTGTTTTACCATTACCAAACCGCATCATCAATTACTTGATGACTCAAAATGTCAACCATTTCATATTTCAAATAATCTATTTTTAAAATTTTGTTACACAGTAGAAGACAGATGCTTAGTTTGATACCAAAGGTACAAGTAAACTTGCTTTCCAGCTTTAAATAAATTACTGTAGAAATGGTTTATCAGTTTATTAGCTGATGCCTACAAAGAAATCTAAGCCATAGTTGATAGTTATAGAAATATAAATTTATATAAAAAGCTTATTTGTTTATATCTATCTATATTTCTGAGAGGAGTTATTGTAACTATTCAGTGGATAAAAGCGTTGGTTGAAGTAATCTATTGACTTGACCCAAATAGCTGTGAGTTCAATATCTGACCTCTTTTTTTCCAGAAATTCGTCACCTGCAAAATCATCAACGACGCCTCAGCCATGGAATTTTTCCAAATTGACCCTAACAGTTGCCTTTTGACTCTAAAGAAAAGTCTATTGAATGACATGGCACAGACGAGCAAATTTTTCGTAAGTTTCAATGATCATCACTATAGAAACTGGCGCATGAATTTTATTTTTACATGTACATTATTTTATTTTTACATGTACATGATTTTATTTTTACATGTACATGATTTTTTCAGTCCGTCAGGACTGAAAAAATCATGTACATGTAATTCAATTATATGAAAAGATTACAACAAATTATAAATTCTTTTACATTATCATATCTTATATATGAAATTACGTATTTTATTCATATAACTAGTCTACTAATGCTATAAAAAATGACGCCACTTTTTGTTAAGTCTTCAAAATTTTCACATTTGAATCTTTAAATATATTTTTAGGCTTCGTAATTGTCTTGGAATAGTTCAAATAGTTCTCCATGTTCATAGAAATGTATCAGTAATAAATCTTAGACACTGCTACTTGGCATCTCTAAAGCAAAGGACATAAATGTAAACAGTTACAAGCAATACAAACAAGCCATATTGGTGCATTATAACAAATGTGTTGTGGGAGATGTCTCTACCAGCGTGCCGGTGTTGACATCAAACATTGGTTTGTTTCGGGTCTGTTTGAATTTGAGAATATATAGCCGTCTATTTTCACGAAATGAAGGGTTTGGGTTTTGAGTGGGTGTGGCTCTGGCTGGTCATAATATATTGTTCATTTTATTTTGGTTAAAACGGATCTATGCGTGGAGCCGATTCACATAAAACGTATTTACGCAGTGTGTTTTGGGTCGTTGAGTGGTCAACACCCAGTTTGTGTAGAAAAATGTAAGAGGCACGACAAATGTTTTAATGGAATGTTTAATTGGAATTGAATTCTGATTTATCAAATTTTCATATATCATCAGTTCACCTATATTAACTATACACTGACATGGTATAAAATCCAGTCTAATGTATTCATTTACTTCATGATATATCAAATACAAGATTTGATATTTTCTTATCAAATGTAAAATTTGTATTATCAGCTGTGATAATAACCATACTGGACGCTTTGAACAATAATATGCTCTAAGTTGAAATGATGATCCCTCTTGCTGATGTGGCCTCCTGATCCAGTTTTCATCTCCAATGTTCCCTCTTTTTAAAAATTATTAACCGTTCTCTCGGTGGTTCTTGGATGGACTTTGAAGATGGAAGCCAAAGTATGAATGTTAGTACCATTACTGAAGGCCTGAATGATCTTTTTCCTCTCACCATTACTCGGTTGGGAAGATATAGTGAGGTTGACACAAAATGATTTTAACCTGTCCTCTTTTCAGTGATTCTTACGAGAAATGATATCAATGGTTAAACGTCTTATCTGAAAACCTGGAAAAAAGAAACTCACTTAGTTTATTGTTTTTTAGATATTAAATATTTTATGGGGTCGACAATTATGCTGTTACACGATTTGGATGATTTTGCTGTTACACCCGATATATATATATATATATATATATATATATATATATATATATATATATATATATTCTAAAAATAAATATACATTTGTTCCTCACCTCTCGATGCAACTCTGAATCTCATATAGGTACAAATAACAAAACCTGTTCTTTCTATGAACACACAACTGTGCCCATGGTAACTTGCTGAGCGTGTCTCTGGGATCGATGGCCGTGTGTATCGTCTAGTCGTTTGAGTTGTGATTCCCGACAACTCTTATTTATAGAGGATACTGCTCGTGCGTCCTGCGTTCCTTTGTTTGCTACCCAATGATTTAGGTCAGTAAAAAATTCCTCCGTCGGAATTTCAGTCTAACTCCGCGTGATACGACTCACTTGCATGTAAATTCGAGTATCTCTCTTTCTGACCCCTTAGGATTCTCAATTTCAAATCCTCTCGGTTCAAATTAGGAATTTTAACAATTGTTTTTATTTTCCAAGCTGATTTCCAATCTTATCTTTCCAAAATTATATAACATATTCAGTTTAACGCCAACCTACCTTTCCTTCTCTGCTTTCACCTTATATATGTTTTAATCCAACCAGCTCGTGTCTTAATAAAATTGCTTGCCAAAGAAGATTACATTGTCATAGTTGTAATATGATCCACCAATTTATCTAACGGCCTGTCAGACAAATGAAGAAAGAAGCCTTAGATATTTTTAAAAAATCGGATAAAATAAAAATTCGAACGGATAAGCCGGGTAAGAATTATAAGACCGACGTGGATGTGTATTACAGAACGCTTAATAACGAAGACCCAAAGTTTTACAAAAAAGCATCTGAAAGTTTTGGAAAAAAAACAAAGAAGCCAGAGAAATAGCTGCTGATTTAAACATTGGTAATATAATCAAGATTGTATAAGCCGAAATCTATTTTTAACGATTAAGGACCGCAAACCTAACTTACATAACAACCATCAATACATATTACTCAGTCCTACAAAAAATAATATCGGAAAAATTAGAAATCCATTGAGAGTGAATGACATAATACGAAAGAAGCCATGGACTGGCTTACAAAAATAAAAAGGAAAAATGAATGTACGTTCATTCAGTTTGATATCACTATTTCTATCCGTCAGTTACTGAATAATAATCCCAGCTAAAATCTATTGCACAATTAGCGAGAAGGGAATAAGAATAACCAGATAGGCTCAAAAACCCATACTGTATCACAACAGATGCATGTGAACTAAAAGAAATAATGAACATAACTTTGTTGTGTGGATATGATTCGACAGAAAAAAGTGGGGATATTTATAATATGGCGACTAAGATATCTAATCGATATCAATAACACAGAGATTTATATTATTAAGAAAGAAAAATCCAAGAAGCATCGATAGATCAAGAAAAGAATTGGAAAAATTCATTAACGACCATGATCTAAAAATTACTGTTGTAACTCCGCAAAAGTAGTCTTTCCCGGCGTAACCTTGGACTTGAATATAAACTATATATAAAAGGACTAAGCAGCCTGAGAAACGTAATTAATAAATCAAATCATTCCCTGATTATACTTAAACACTTAGAAAATCGCTACAGTACAGTTTGGTATAGATAACACTAGCAATAAAGAAATACCACTGAATTAAGTAACTCGACGAAGACAGATATTAGAGGAAATATTTTTGTTATAGACTTATGGATGCACGTCAGATTATATTAACGAAGGTTGATCAATAAGCTTTATAGTTATTAGTTAACTTGATCTGTAATGTTCGCTGTATAATATTTGATCTCTGTGATTAATGTAGAAGCGTTAGCTTAAGTGCAGTTACAAAACGGGTTATGTCGAAAAATAAATGATTTTCTTCGTTTGTGTATCTCAGAAGAATGAATACACATATTACCGATTACACATTGTTTTTTCAGATCACGGTTGAAGCAAACGACAATGGTAAACCGAATCCGCAAAAAAGCACTGGCTTCGTGATCGTAGATGTTACGCGTGTTATAATTCCCAAATTCGAAAACTTGCCCTTTGTCATAACACAACCAGAATCAACGAATAAAGGAGATCTTGTATACACAGTGAAAACAACAAAAGTAGCAACCGTAAGTATTGCTTGTATCCTTGCAAAATGCTCTGTTCAGAAGTTTGAATATTTTCATTAAATGTTTCTCGATCAGCTGAAGTAGGAGATCTTCCTGATTATCTTTCTATATAATGTCAATCGAAATTGTCTCGTGAACTGTGCGTAAACAAAACATCTGAGAATTTCAATTAATCATTTTCATACAGAAATTGGGAAAATGGTATCAATTTCTCGAGCTATCACGTTTATAATTTACGGAAACAGTGACTTTAGTACTTCTAATATCGAAGACTATTACTAAACATGTTTAAGTCGTTAAAAAAAATAACATTTACCGGATTAAAGCTAGTGAAGAAAGCTCTTTTGAACAAATGGCTTCGTAGAACTAAATTCTTGGGGTTAAAACAAAACAAGAAATAGCAGCTTATTAAAACTTGAGGATATTCGAGTCTGCAACTATGAAGGAGTAAATTCTTGGTGCAACGAAAATACAAATAAAAACATTTCAGTGGCTTTATTTCTTTGCTTGGGGGGGTGATTAAAAAAAGACACAAGTTATAAATCTAACGATGAATGTATTCTCGAAAATATCTCGATAGATTTCTCAGGTGTACCGCTAAAGATAATCGACTAAAATGTTGTAATTTTGAATAATAAAACTCTAATTACATTATATTACTATGATATTGAAGTGGAAAAGGAAAACGTGCTAATTGTTTTATTTTTTTATTTCAAGGGAAATATCGTATACGAAATCACTGGTGACAATATAGCCAAAAACTACTTCACGGTGGATCGTGTCAATGGTGAGATAAGAGCCAGCCAAAACTTGAAAGATGACCCTCTGAAAAGCACACAGTATAACGTAAGTTATCAAAGAATTCCTGTTTTAAAATAGTAAAATGTTTGTTTCTACCTCAAATAATAAGAAAGGTGCAATTTAATGTAGGAAAGGAAAAGAGACAATCAACATAAATAAAAGCCTATTCAGAACAAGCCTTAAAATATGATTAAATTCAAAGTATTTCAAATTTAAAGAAATTAATTTTATTCATTTCTCATAGCCAAATATCTTTTGCGCAGTTAAAGCATCCTTCACCGTTCTTTATTTCTGCGGTGGTTTTGAACCCTCCCCCAAATATGGTTTTCCTTAATGCAAGTAGCAAGTCAAAAATGGTTTTCCTTAAAGCAAGTGGCAAGTCAATTTTTTATGATTAGTCAAATAGTTTTTTTTATCTCTATTTATTAATTAAAAGAAATTTTATGTTTAGCGAAAAATAAAATAAAACATATACCTGTATAATTAAAATTTATAAATCCATTTTTAATATTGGCATTTTAATTCGAATTTTCTAAATAAAACTTTTTGTTTTGGATTTTTATTTATCCTCTAAAAACCAGAAAGTAAGCAAAACAATATATGACAAGAAAATTAAGAACTAAATAATATACCGCTAATATTTTAAATGAGGTGTTTGAAAACTTAATGTTGCTATACTGAGACCATGACCCATAGAACTTTAACTTATATAGCTTACACGCTTAAGGCAAAATTACCTACGATATGTTTTGTAAGCGAATTATGTCTTCAAATTGCTGGATATGTGCTTTACTTAGACAAATGTGTTTTAGACACTCAGTATTAGTCAAAATAATCGTTTGGATTTGGGCGTGAAGGTCAATGATATAATCATAAAGCCAAAGGTCAACAGTGATGAAAAAATTTTATGGGGACCTGAAGATTCAAACCGACAAAAGACATCGAACTTTCGCGCACGGATATAATTGTTCTGAACAAATAAGACAGTGTGTCACCTGATTTTGCTTGTCCGTTTCATAGCATAGTAGTCGAGAAAGAAAGATAAATAAATGAGACTTCTACAGACTTAAAAGAACGAAATCATGAAAATATGGAATTGCTAAAAGGCAGACACTGTACTTTTTGTAATCGGAGCATTAGGAACACTAGCAGAGAATTTTGCCTATTGGTTGAAATCATTCGAATTAAGTGGGTTTTATGGTTTTAGGGTCTGTTTACTTGGCACAGTACGAATAATCAGGAAAATATTTGAATACATATGGTTACGTGATATAGCATGCTATGCAAAAAGATGATTTAATAATAATTACGTATTTTATAATTATTACTTTTAATACGAGTATGAATAAGTTGTACGTTTTCAACACATGCAAATTTTTGTGAAAAATCCTTTGCCATAATCAAACTCCTCATAATGAAAATTTAAACACATACAAAATTCATAAATTTAAAAATGTTCTATGCTTTCAGCGTCTCTGTCAATATCTTCAACCTGATAGAACATCTAAAAAATAAGTTATGAACTTTGAAAATTATTTCATTGCGCGAATGTTCATTTTTGTAACAAATATTTTCAGTGGTATGTTTTATAACAATTCAAGCGGTAATATAAATCTTTGTTAATTGAGAATTATCAACTAAAGTTTCTCATGTTAAAATTTATAAGGTTATAATTCCGACAGCTTTTCTCTAAATGTTAAAAAATACTAATACGGTGTGAGACATTGAGGGTTGAGTAATGTATATTGGGTCATAAAAAATAAACATTGAATATGAATCACTAGTGCTAAATAAAAAATATTAAATTTAAAACTTGATCAGTAAAAATTATGTTCCGATGGCAAGTAACAAAATTAAGCAGACAATACGAGATTGGCGAACGCGCGTCAGTATAGACGCAAAAGAGGCATCGGAGGTTAGAAGCCGTACAGTTTGTCTAGATACGGGCCTCTCTGCAACTGATAAAAATCCAGGTTTTTGTAAGATGCTTCATGCCAATAAAAGCAGAAAAAACAGCTGTCAGCAAGATATGGTGTCTTGTGAAGTCGATCTCGTGAGCATTTTTGTTCCGCAAGTTGCTATGGTTTCCGAGGCAGTGTTATTTGTATTACCTCCCGTCTTTTTTCCCCTCTACCTATTACTCCCGTAGTTGCTGGGAGGGTTAGGTGTGTCTCCCAACCTCAACACGCACATTACACCAGACACTTTAAATTCAACAATAACAATTTTAAGTTGGTTCATTGTGTCGTGAAAATTTCTCGTCAGAATCCATCTTGCACATTTATAAATCTACCATTCGTCTGTGCATTGAATACTGTTTGCCTTATCTAGTTTGTTTCTCCTACTATATATCTTAAGATTCTTGACAAAATTCAAAGAAGGGTCTGTAATGTAATCGATCCTGAACAAGCATCGTGAGGTGGTTTCCCTCTGTCTCTACAAATATTTTCATGGTAATTATTCTGATGAGCGACCCGATTACATGAATTTAAGCGTGCTACTAAATTGGCAATTACGTCTCACTGTTTACTATTGGACTAGCTAGATGCAACCGCCTCTTCTACTCTAACAGTTTTCTTGAATCTCCCACCTGTATAACTCCCTCCCAATTTCTTGCTTTCCTGATAACTACAATCTTCAAAAGTTTAAGTGCCACGTTAATCGTTATCTTCCGTTTTCTTGAACCCTGTTCTTTTTTGTCCTTTCCTCAATCCTCCCCATTCTCGGTCTTCTCATTCTCTTTCACCCCTTGTAAACCCCAGGATGAGGCAAAACAATTAAAAAACTTAACCACTGTGGTATTTATGGATATTTTATATCTTATAAGATTAATACGTAAGAGAATAATACAAGATAAAATTAACGAAAAGTGTATAATCAAACATTAGACAAAATTCCCTATTTGGATTAATGCAGATTACTTTAAATGAAAAATAGATAACAGCATTTTAATACATTACCTTAATAGGAAGAATAAGAATTGTTCCAAAATTCTTTCTTACTGTGAAAGAACCTCTTTGTAGATTTACATTCATTAGTCTATCATTCTAGTTTATAATTATGAACATTTTAAAGTTCAGTTATAAATGTATAAAACTCCCACCTGTATAACTCCCTCCCAAACTTAATAAGCGTGAAAATGAAAAATTACATTGTAAGAAATTTGATTTATCTTTGCTGGAGGATCAATAAGAACCCTCTTGGCCCGAGGGGTTGGGGCGCTAATGCTTTTACTTACATTTTTAAATAGAAAACTGAGCGAATTTTGGTGTACGCTGTGGTTGAGATGCTGGCTAGAAGTGACCGCACGGTGACCCAATGGAAACTTAAGTTATAAAACAAATAAACTGGCTTAACTGGACTCTGACCATTTTCTTGACTGTGGCACAACCAGACGCTTGTATTTTCGAACATTCAATAGATATTTTTTCATAAGTTTGTATAACTACATTTTGTCTTTTATTCATTTTCAGATAAAAATAAAAGCCTACAACACAAATTCTCCTCAAGATGCTACCACTGATACTTTAATTGTGAAAGTCAGTCGCAATACAAATCCACCACGATTCTTCAAGCCACTCTTCTCAAAAAGTATCAGCAACAATTTTCCTGTTGGTCAAATCATTTTGGTACTCCAAGCAACCGACCTGGACAATGTAAGTGGGGAGACTACAATCTTTTTGTACAAACAAACTTGGGGTGATATTGCTTACTATTTTAATTGATTTTAATTTATTTCTAAAACATCAAAGAAATAATAACTTCTGGCTCACAACTATCAAACTTTGTTTCTATTAAAACGAAGTATACGATTATTTTCCATTTATAGCCATAATTCTCTCTCCCCCCGACCATTCAAAATCATTGCAATTGTTTGTTACACTCTTTTGTGTTGTAACTTTATAAACGCTGCTTTGCATGTGCGACTATATTTTATCTACACGTTCTTAATCAAATTGAAATTCATGCTCGCTTTGCATTTGTGAATCGAAAATGAAAATAAATGCGATACACTTGTAACGTTTACATACACATGTGCGTAAATGGATAAAATTAAAAAGTGGCAAATATGGGAGGTTATTTCTCCTTAGATCACGTGACCCTACTGTAATATATAAACTGCGCCGAATTCAAAAACCAAGTGCTAATTTCAGCGACTTGCTTTCTCCCTACTGTTCACGATCTCTCTCGCTCTCTCTCTCTGTATTCCTTTTTTCCTCTCTTTCTTTCTCTCTGTATTTCTTTTTCTTTCTCTGTATTTTTTTCTTTCTCTCTGTATTTCTTTTTCTGTCTCTCTCTCTCTCTGTATTTCTTTTTCTCTCTCTCTCTTTACATATAATCTATGATTTTTATCCGTAACTAGCCTCAAAAATGTTTCAATCTTTACCCTTTGTCTTTCATTGTTTTACTTTCACATTTCAACTATCCTTTTTCACAGTTTTAAATATAGTTACAACATATTCCAGAAATGAAATACGTCGTAATATTTCAAAAGTAAGTAAAACAACCAAAAATATACATTGATTCCAATTATTATAACATTTTCAGGATATGCTGACCTATTCTACAATGACAACGGATCCAGACGTGATTAATTATTTTAAAGTGCAAGCCAATGGAAATATCGTTCTTTTAAAGCAACTCCCATCAACATCAAAAATCTTCACAGTAAGTTCATGGCCTAGTAAAATGTATTTTTGTATTTTCATAACTTTAGCTGATAACCAAGTTTTATTTCGAAATCTATACTAAACGGTTTGTCCAGTAAAGCTTCCAATGATGGTTTTCCTGCTCAGACATATATATATATATATATATATATATATCCAGGGCAATAATAATTCTGGTACAGGTATATGTAATATAAACTGTCGCAGATGGTCCTTGCAATACAATAGGGGAACTTGTAGATTTTTTTAAAAAAACGCATCTGTGAACGCAAAAAGAATATTATGTACAAAAATTTATCAAATGCATTAACCATTCATAGAAATAAATTCAGCCACAACTTCAATCGAAAATTTGCCATAATTATTAAAAAAAGAAATAACTTACTTAGACGGAAAATTCTTGAGTGTGCCCCTATGGAATCTTATCAAAATATAAATTTGCATCCTGGATTTTTTCAAATATCTCCGTTCCTGAAAGAATTACTTCTTTCTGCCAGTCAATATACATGGCTATAAAACATGTTAAAAAATTAAAACAAAACGGTTAACTTCATAACCTTATATTATTTAAAATAATACATTAATTAATCCCAAATTAAAAGAATATAAATATTAATTACATCGTATAAATTTTTTTTTACTCACTTTTTTTAACATTTACTCACTTTTGATTCTTACACATTAAATTATGTCACTTATCGTCCTCCATAATTTACCTGGACATTTCAATTAGCCTATGTATCTTTATGAGCACTCCTAAATTTTTAAAAAAAAAAATTTGGAAAACTAACATTTTACTGTTTTTTATAAATACTTTTTGCAAAATAAAATCCTTGCATTTGCCTTGATAAACGCGCTGCCTAAGTTATTCATTTTGTCTTTATTCACATACACACACACACACATATATATATATATATTATTCATATTTTTTTTCAAAAGTTTCCCGTAAAAGTGAGTGATAACCGCACCCCAGAGAAGACTGACACAGCATCAGTGACGATCAACGTAACGAGTTCTGTTAGTAGTCCATTGGTCTTCGTAAATACGCCTTATAAGAAAGATATTGGAGTTAATACGCCGGTGAATACTAACATCTTCCGAGTAGAAGCAACCAGCGCCGATAAAACGGTGAGATTATCATTTATTTTATTACATTCAAATTGAGTTGCAGTCGAGATATTTTATAAATGGTAAATTTGTTTCCGTTATTCCTTTGTTATTTATTGGCCATCTCGCGAAAGTAAATGGAACACAGATTTGAATTTGATGTGGTGATCCCAAACGTCTACATCTGGGTAGAGAACGCTTTATCATACGTTGTTCAGGCCCTCCGTATAAATTCACGGAACATGATAGGGAATATCTGTCTCTAGAATGATATAATCAAATATTTCACATCGGTGCCAAAAATCCGTTTTTGAAACCATGTAAATTTTGAATACTGACTTTTCTATGAGTACAATGACACCTGATCTTTTAACATCGCATTTCTCTTTAGTTTACCTGCATTACGCCATACCAAGTTTAGTCTGTATCAAAAATTAGGAATGACAGTGAAGTCACAGAATGCAATCGCCCATTTTCCTTTTATCGCGTAATGACCGTCGAAGAAAGATAACAACACTTATTTTTGTTTGTTTAGCAATATATTAACTCCTTATGGGTCATTTAATGCCGAAATTTAATTTTCTTGGGGGCATTAGTGATTTCTTTTACAAAAATGTATTGCTAGTAATTTTTCCTCTTCAAAAATGTATTACTGGTAATATTTTTTCTTACAAAAATGCATTACTGGTAATTCCTTGACTGTGAAAATACATTGCTGGCACTTCTACAACAAAAATGCATTTTTATACTTTCATAGTGTTTTGAACCCCAGTCTGGGAGTTAACTATTTGCCCATAGCTGGGACCCTAACAGGTGCTACCACCTCGGATCAGGACAGACCTGGGAATAGCAATAGCCATTAAGAGGTGGTTCTACGCTTCTCAAAACCTCCCGATCAGTGGCCTTGCTGCCGTATGGAGTTTATCATTATACCCAGGATGTATATCACTTGATGCTGGTTGCTGTTTAGTGTTTATGTATATCCGAAATCAATAATCAAATCCTCCAATTGCTCTTTTTTTCTATTCAGAATCAAATCGAATACAAATTTTCGGGCACAACAGAAGGAATGGAATACTTTGGAATCAATAAAATTACTGGGGACGTTTACGTGAAGAAAGATTTGTCTGTACACCCAGGAAAAAAACCTGTCTTCTATGTAAGTATGCTTGTCTGTTTATCTTTTGAATATTCGGAAACATATTGATAAACACTTTTATTCGTAAATTGCTTCAAATATCAAAAAATAGCTTTTTCTTTTGCTTCCTTTTGAAATTTTTCCTCTTCCTGGACATTTTTCCTTTCGTGATGCATCTTTCTTTCACTTTTTCATATCCTTTCTCTTTTTGATTATCTCTATTTTCATTCACTCGGTGTTGACATCAGTTTCCACATTTCTTATATATATATATATATAATATGACAAATTGGAAAAAAATTTGTGATGCTTTTCTTCCGTTCGGACTTCATCGGACTGGGTTTGTTGACTACATATGCGCATGAGCGAGAGACACTGGTAGTTTCGAAATTTATTTATTTTTATTTTTTTTTTGCAATCTGGTCAATTTCATCTATATTATTTTTTTCCATCTATCTTTTTAAATATTCCAGATTGTGATAAAATCTGCCAAGAATGGTGCAACGTTGTAAGAACCTGGACGTAAATTTACTGTTAATGAACTAGCGACTTTCTAAACATTTTCGCCATTTCTGTTACTGATATATAAAATTTATATATCGCTATCCCATATATATATATATATATATATATATATATATATATATATATATATATACATACGTTTGGTGTGCGACTCGAGTTTCGTTGGTTACCCAACTCATCGGGCAAGAGATATAGCTTATTGTTTATTTAAAAAATTATACATGGGATGGACGCCGATTCATAATTCAAAATTAAAATAGCACAAAAAATAGTACTAAAACAATACCGGGTTTTAAGTGCAGGAAATGAGGGGTAGGCATGAGTCAATAATAGAAAAAAAAGGGAAACAGAAGTACGCTTAAATTTTAAAATTTGGACGCTGTTCGTAAAAAACGTTTGACTGGTTAAAGGGAGATAATCTGTATATGGCTTGAAATAAATGTGGGCGGAATTAAATTTAGACAGAAAGTAAGAGAAACAATTTTCTGTGCATGCAACTAGACATTAGCTTATTTCGTTTATTTAGTAATTTTAGATTAGTAATATACTTTAGGATGAATAATTTTTCGTGTAAACATAGATTGCACCTGCCCCGCCTTACTGCCTGAGAATAGATTGATTTTAGCGACCAATTCCCAATTCACTGTGGGTGTGTAGCTATTTGTTTTGGTACCCTAATAAAACTTAGAGTGCTGTGGCATTTGCGTATTTTTTGTTGTTAAGGGTCATATATATATATATATATATATATATATATATATATATATATATATATATTGTGTGTATTTAGGCAGCATTTTTTCATTAATATATGTTTCATTAAATAATATAGATAAGTGTTGTCTATATATTTTATGTAGACAACACTTATCTATATTATTTAATGAAACATGTATTAATGAATATATATATATATATATATATATATATATATATATATATATATGACGACCGGAGGATACAACAGCCGAAACTTTGATAGAAACAAAAAAGATTATGATGTAAGTAGTGTAAATAATGAACTAGAAATTGTAGCCTATGTTATTTGTATTTCGCCACCCCATATGTTAAACTCGACTGATAAAACGATTTTCGATTAAAATCATAATCTGAAGTTCTTTCGAAGGACGAAACGCATTAAGATGCTTTTATTTTCCATTTCGTCATTTCAACTATTATTCTGATATAGGTTCGTATAAATGACCATGGTATACTTAAATTAGTAAGGAAATATTTCCTTTCTAGATGAAAAACCTTTTTCCCTATTGTAGAGAATTTCTGTACATGGTGTAAGGTTGTCTCGCTAGATCAATTACGACTCACCGGGTGCCACATACGTTAGGCCTTGTGCTACATCTAAGCTACGCTTAAAAAAACTCCAAATGCGCGAACGACGATAGCAGCTTAATAAACGTACTCTTTTTTTTATTACCGTTCTCTTCATTATTACCGAACTCTTTTTCTTCAGCTGTTCGTGAGTGCCTACAAAATCTCCAGTCCACAAATCACCAAAGTAACCATTATGGAAATAACAGTGCTGAAGAACCAAAATACACCTTTTTTCATTCCTTTGCCGCCATACTTCACCAATATCAATGATTATGATCCGGTCGGTACTCCCGTATATAACGTTAATGCAACAGACAATGACAAAACAGTAAGTAAGCTTTTGGCTTGCAATTCTTGATTCTTGTGTAATTCTTTAAATAACATCTTTGCAATAGACAGAAGATCCCTTCAAGCTATAAAAATAGCTAGGCTTCAAAATATTATGTAAACCTTTTCATTCTTTCTCACGGACACTATTTCATTTCCTTCGAGTTCCAAGTAACGTGTTCATTCCCAAATATTAATATCCTTGGTCTGAAAACGTGAAGGCTTTATACGGTGATGTTTATTACTGGGTTACATGAATATTAGATCCTCAAGGCTACATCCACAGCAGGATCCTGACTGAGATCCCCATGAATGGGATTTGAGGAACACCGTCAACTGGCCAGGAAGAAATAACCAATATTCTTGTGGATGTCTTTATATTGATATCATTGCATCCAGTTCGGTTGGTTTCCTCTTACCACAGGTTGAGCTCTAGTTGAGAACCAATTCATCTCACGAAAATATATATGCACATTTCCACACACACACACACACACACACACACACATATATATATATATATATATATATATATATATATGGCTCTGATATTGTACCCCTACTAGAACTATATTTGCCAGTTTGATATCTTCCATAAGTTGTTCTTTCGTACAATCTGTAGATATACTCTAGAAGAAAAATATATATTAAACTGTGAGATATTTAATGCAATCGTAATTTCGATGGGGTGTTAAGAACACCAAAAATCCTCATGTACTGCCAACTAGGTATAATGATAAACTCGAGCAAAATTTAAATCCTATCACCTTCACCTCTATTCGACTTTGAAGATGTGCTTTCTAAATGTGCCAACTGAAGGAGTATGTTCATAAAAGGGATAACAACTTGTGTAAGGTTGTGCATTGAATAACTCTACATTAATAAACACCGCTCTAATATTCCAGCAGCTTACACAAGCGGTGCTGTTCCTTGCCCTGTATGTGGAGTTCTATGTGGATCAGATGCTGGTCTCAAGTCGTCGAAGGCACACCTGTACGACAATATATCTAATGCATATAAATATAGGCGCTGTAAATTTTAAAATAACCAAGCTCTAATTCTTGTTACACCATATTCAACCCTTGGGAAAAAAATTTTCTGAAAGTAATTACGTTTTATCAGATAGGATATAATAACAAATGTAAAATGCGAGTTAAATTTATTTAGATATCATTTATAAAAAATGTAATCACTTCCATTTGCAAATTTTTGTTACAACGTTTAAAGAAATTTGGGTTTTTACTCCGAAAAGTTTGAAAGTTACTTAATTTCTGAATGTTTTGTCACTTATGAAATGTTCTAGTCATTGAAAAAAATGAAAATTTGTAGGTGTTAAACCTGACGAGAATGGAGAACGCCTTCCCATTCTAACGATTTTATTTTTTCTTCTTTGTTTTCCAGGGCGTGGCTTGCATTGTCACACTGGAGAATAACACTTTTTACTTACCAAAACAGGACCCTTTTAAATAATGCTTTGTTTACCCAATCAAGCTGCTGGCTATAAATGCTTCAGTGATAGTCCTTCCATGTTCTAATAAATGTTGTTAATACCGTTTATTATAAAACAGAGTATTTACTTAAATATTTGTGTCTATATAAATAAAAAATAACAATAAAATATATAAAGTAATTGTCGGACTTCGTCCATTTCGTAGTATATAAATAAAAATATTTTACATCACTACACAAAAGCTTTCATGTTTCAGTACTACGATTATACTTCCCCAGGCGAGAGTAGATATCTTGTGATAAAAATGATTTATTAGGAAAAATTAAAAACAAATCGTTACCTCTTTTCGGAAGTTAAAGTTGGGGGGTATATGGTCAGAATTAAAAATACAATTGTGGGTCATGTCTCGATTCGTTTTTAAATCGCTTGGAAGTACAATCATAATGAAAGTTTTTGTGTAACGATGTAAAATGTTTTCACTGTAATCTATTATAATGAAAATATTATAATATTTTGCTCTATTTTGTATTGAGCACTTTAAAGAAAAAGTAAATGCTACGAACCGTGGATTTTACTTAATTTGTTCTTTCTCTTATTTTTGTGTGTGTGTGTATATAATATATATATATATATATATATATATATATATATGTGTGTGTGTGTGTGTGTTTGTTCTACTAAACACTCCAGGAATATGAGCAGTCTGGTTAAAATAGAAGTACTGTAATAGATCTAATTCTTGTAAATTAAACAATGACCAATCACTATTTAATAAACCTGATTTTGAAAAGGATCATTTGGCTGAAACTTTTTTCTGGAGATGAACTTATGAATGATGCATGAAATATAGAAATCGAATCGTCGTCAACACAAGGCGGTACCAATTTTAAACAAACTGACCCTGACATGTTTTGTATGCACTATAAGCCTCCCCCCCACACACACACACTGATTAGGTTGATTTTCATTCGTTTTAATTATCCCTTTAAAGTGAAGGATTAAACAAAACTTTAATAACGCCTTTCTTCTTTATTTTATTTTTCAGAATCCAGAGAACCGGATTCTTTATCGGCTGACTGACACAAAAACCTTCTTCAGTATTGACCCTAATACTGGACTCATCACAATCAACAAACCATTATCTATGGATGCACAAAAACAAAAACAATATCAGGTGCGTTACTCACTACTTTCATAAAATAAAGTTTAATTAGTATTTGTGTTGGGTGTGAGAGAGTAAAAGAGATGCTTCAGATTTTACAATTTTATAAATGGTCAGCCACTTATGACATAGAACGTCAATGTTTGCTCATTTGTTTTGTTTTTTTACAAGTTCTCAGTTCACTCACCTTTTCTTGAAATCAAACATAGCTAGTCAAGTCTTCATATTTGTTCTTATCTAGCTGACTATTGTGGCTGAGGACCAAGGCGAACCCCAAAAATCTGCTCAAGCTACTATCACGATTTATGTGGCACGCAACGACAACCCGCCGAAGTTCAACATTACCAGCAACATTGTCAACATTCCAGATACCGTCGGTCCGCTAACCAGTGTTTTCCGTGTCACCGCACAAGATCCTGACCCTGTAAGTATGTCTCTCATTGCATAATCAATGACCGATGAAAGGGTTTGCTACTTATCATTGTTCATATTTATTTTATAACAGTTAAGATAGATTATCAAGTTTTTGTTAAACTCATTTACCTGTATAACTTATATACCTGTATTGTGTCATGTGAAAGTAGCGTAACAGCAGCGAAGACAGTAGAATCAGCTGGCCGAGTTCAAATTTTGACCCCGTCTGCTGCATTTACTTTCAGAACGGTATAATCTTTAGTTTCCCAAACACGCTTACACTATGGGTTACACAACAAAGTGGGCAGTCAATTAAGGCAAAATCATGAAGAAGTTACCGAGAAACTACTGCACTATATTTGACAAGAAATCGTTGTAATTCATAGATAATAAAGAAAAGGAGTGTGAAAATTTGACAGACTACGATACTGAAACAACATAGCATTTCTATCGTTATCTTAGGATTATCTTCAATACTCATTTTCTCATTTCATTTTAAGTAATTTCCGCTTTTCACTTGGATAATCTTTTCTTCCGATAAAATTATTATCGGAACCCAAATTAAATGCCTGTCAAATAAAGTTTTTTTTTTCACGCTATATGATTGATATTTTGAATATATGACTATTATACATGACTTCTAATATGTGACGGTTACTTTAAATATGTAACAGTTACATTAAATTTATGACGAATGTTTTATATATAATGCCAGTATTCATATTCTATATTATAGTCGAAGTATCTAAACAGGCTGATCAACAGCATTTGATTATCTGTAGTTTTATTTTATCATTTAAGCAAAGTTGAAAAAAGAATTTATTGAATGTAGAGATGTTTCTCAATTTATCTGACAGATTTGATCGGAAATATATTTTGCTCAAATGAATGTAACATCTTTTGTATTTTATTTTATTTCTGTAGAATGCATTACTTTTTAAAATTCGCGAAACAATATTTCATGCCAGACTCATTCCGGGGTTTCATTAATAAATATTCTAATCCTTAATCTATTTCACATTCAAATGTTGCTAACATATATCTATATAGAGTATTTCTTTGTGCAGGGAAAGAACGGTGAAATAAGATACAACCTGACAGGACCCGATAACGCCCGAAAGCTCTTTGAAATCGACCCGGTAACAGGAATCATCAGAACAAGAATTTCACTGAAGGGTCAAAGTCAGACACCTTTCCCAGTAAGTTAACCCCACGGTATTTCAGAAAGATTACCCTCATTACTGACACGTTTTATAGCTAAAACGAGTAACAGCTGGATAATTCTCTTTTCATGACATACAATTTATGTCAATATTTCATTTGAAACTAATTATTCAACCAGTGCACCTCTAAAAAATATTTTTTTATCCATAGAAGCGGTTACAAGGGACTTTTGCTTGAAATACACACAAACCTCATCAATTAATGTTTAACTGTTCGTTTGTAATGTTTAACCATAATTTCTTTTGTAACGAGAAACCGTGACTACTTGTAATTATTCTTAAAGTCCTTCCTCAATATGTTTCTTCTGTCAAAAGAATTATCATCTAACCTCAATCAGTCATTTTATAAAAATTATGCAGAAAAATAAACCTTCCTAATAAAATTATGTATAAATAAGTAAATTAGATATAAATTTGAGATATCGTTCATGAAAATTTAACCGCTCAACACACATTTCAGGAATAATCATCACACGCCTATATTAGTTTATCTAATCCTCTAATTCTAAGATTATTTCCAGATAAGGGCAATCGAGGACTACTTTATTTTCATGCAAAATAGAATTCCAACACCTTCAACATTAGAGAACGTTTCGTCTACGAATATCCTTCCTTTAATGTTGATCATAATCTTCTGCACGTGTCTGATATTAATAATTCATGAATTTCTGACCATTTTTGTAAGTTCACAAATGCTTTAAAGGTAACTTTCTATTGTGATATATTTAAAATTTTGTTCTCAATATTTCTCTAATTTTTAGGTTCTTGTTACGGCAACTGACTCCGGAGTTGATCGGAAAGTCTCCATGACGCAACTGATCTTCCAAGTGAAATCCACGGATAAGCCGTTCTTCAGGAGTACCGTTTACGAAACGAGCGTTAACGAAAACACGCCCGTCGGTGATTCGGTGTTCAAGGTCAACGCTGAAGATCCCAGTCAACCAACTGTAAGCCGGATTAAAAAATTGGTTGCTTTAAAATAGAAACTCTAATCAGAATGGCGACAATAAATCAAAGATAGTCTTTGGTCATTTCAAAGTATTAATAGAATTTTAGATAACCACTGTGTTTTCAAAATTATATAGCTAGAGTGTTTACTTACTAGTGTTGTAAACATACAACCGGGGTAATCATTCAGATTTTCATCGACTGCATAAATCACTATACGTTGTGTTTCTCGTTTGCATCTCGTGGACGTACACAAGAAAATAAAAGATGAAAATATCGCTACAGTGATAAAAGAAAACAGGAACGCTGTTTTGAATATACTTATTTATTTGTGGATTTCAAATAGCACAGCCTGAAGTGTAGATAGGTGACACGTGGAACATCTTCGCACATGACAGATTAACGGTACAGCTATCCCATGCGGCCAACGAGAATTATAGCCATCCCTCTGTCCATGACTGGTCACTCCCTAACAGCTGACTTTCTGGTTGCTAACTAGTCTCCGCTTCAGACATTTCGCAACTGATTTATTTCAACCGTGATTCTACCTATATAAGCCCCCCCCCCCCTGTCAGAACCGAAACTTTCGATCAAGTAGCACTCTAATGAATATTTTATTTATTTGCTTCACTTCTCTTCTCTCGACATGCGGACAGCAAATGATCACTTTTAAATCTCATATCTAGACTATTGTTCATAAAACACCATACTCATTCAGTCCCAGATCCAATCATTTCGAGAGAATTTCACTTTGTCAGTGTTCTGCTCATCGTTGGATCCAATGTCACACAGTTTCTATATTCTGTAAAAGGTGAATGTCCTGGGTATGGCAATAATCTACATCCGGCAGCAAGGAATCTGGAGATTTTGTGGAAGGAGACCACCTGTTAATTGTTGCTGTTCCCAAAAACACCCTGACCCGGGGTAGTAGCACCTGTTAGGGTCCCAGCTATGGGAAAATGGTAAACCCCCAGACTGGGGTTTAAACACTATGAAAGTATTAAAAAAAACATGTTTATAGTAAAAATACCACCAATACATTTTTATAGTAAAAAAAATTATCAACAATACATTTTTGTAAATGAAATTACTAATGCTCCCAAGAAAATTAAATTTCGGCATTAAATGACCCATAAGAAGTTGATATGCCGCTAAACAAACAAAATATAAATGTAGGTGTAATGAAAAACAAATGCCGTTACTTTAGAGCACAATTTAATCTAAGTTTGCATCATAAATTTCATATGTAATAATGCTGTGTGTGTCTTGTTTTCCAAAAATCCGAATTTGTATAGTGAACTCCCATAAAATTATTTCTGCAACTGCCTGGTTATGAAATTGTTGAAGCAAAGAAGCGCTCAACATGGGTTGAAACGTCTAGCGAATACAGTTAAATTGAATCTAGAGATTAACAAGTTCATTTAATTTCCGAAGCATTCTTATTATGTGAAATCTTGTGTCCTCTTCTGACCATCAGCCCGCCGCCCCCGTCCATCATTTTTACTGCTGACTCTCTCCTAACATTACTCTACCCATCTCTACCTCATGACAGACCGCTTTTTCCACCATATCTATATTTTCGATCAAAGGTTAGTCACCGCCTAACAGTTGGCTTCATTTTGACTCTGCCTCTCTACATCTCCATTAACAGCCTGTTACCCACCAACTGACTTGTAACTGACCTACTTCACGTGAGATTCTGCCTATATAAGTCTATGACCGGAATTCTCTACATTCCGGTCGAGTATCACTTAATCACAAAAGTTTTCATTTATTTATTTAATTACTTCCTTTTTTTCCTACTTGTAGGACAGTAGGTGGCCACTTTGGAGACCTCACATCTGGGACTCAAGAGTTAGTCATAAAAACCGTAACCCTTCAGTCCCAGATAAAATCATTTAGAGACTATTTCAATTCGTAGGTGTCCAGATCAGACACGTCTCATTCTGTCTCATAATGCCTCACTCTTACTGACTGGAAATAAAACAAAATTGCCATTGTATTGGTTATATTTCTGTGTGTGTATTCATGCAGAAAAAACAACCAAAGTAATTGCAGTTTTGTTATGTGATTCAGGATTTTTCTATAAAATGAACTCCACTGATGCATGTAAAAAAAAAAAAAAAAAAAAACAGCTTTTGAAATAATTAAAAGTAAATTTTTAAAAAAACTGATACAAAAGAAAAAGCAATCCATTTAGCAATCTTTTCTACTACTTCAGATATTCCGTTATAGAAGGTATGTTCGTTTGATTATATCGCTTCCTTTTATCATAACAACGGAATATCTTGTAAGTCAAGCAGATTAAATACCAATCACGCGCCCTAATCTTAATATAAACTCTCATCGCGCATTAATTACGGCACAGATATGTTTAAAATCTTTCATTGTTGATACAAATTAACTATATTAACAAACTGAGTCGTCGTAATATTAATCCTTTTTACAAGCGAAATATAAAATGAATTATTTTTTTCTCTTTCAAAGCTCGATTTGGAGTACACTGTCATAAACACGATGGATTTATTCAGTATGGATCTACAAGGAAACATCAAAGTCGCTAAATCACTCCTCAATATAAACATAAGACAAGTAGAAGTAAGTGTAAACACAAAGTTTCGTTTCTTTTTCTTTGCTTTCCACTTATCGTATACAGGATCAAAAGAAGGCAACCCAGTAGACATTTAATTAATATTAAATTTTCCCAACGTCTCACTTTCAACTCTAAAATTATGTGGCCAAGAGGATTCATTTATGATTTATATAAATTTGTAGATTTGTAGGTCTTAGCCAGTCTCTCAAAAATGTATCGACGCTTCAAAATTCTTGTGCCCTCTATTGAATTCGCACTATTTTGGATTTATATCCAAAACCCAGGGAATTTATCATTGTCAGAATACACACCCACGAGGTATGCTTAACCAATCGCTGACCATTCTAGTCCTAGTCTTTGCATTTTGTAACAATTATCTGAACACAGGACTGAATTTCCACAAACTTTGTTTTCTTTGGGCCTTTATTCTTGGTCAGTTAAATATTTTTTGCTATGAAAATTATCTTTTTATAAATAAAAAGATATTTTTATTATTAATTTGAGTCACAACCAACATTCTTTTAATATTTTATGCGTTTGATTTAGAGATTTCTTTGGCACCTAGAGAAAACTTTCTGGAACTGTGACTGTGTTGGTACCCGATATCTCACACTTTTCACTTGATTATCTTGTGTTCAGTTCGCACTAATGCCCTTGGGAAAGGCATGAATCCATTTTTCCCCCACCAGCTGTGGGATGGTTAACAGAGCAGATTGGACTAGCTCTTTTCCAAAATCAGTCTAAGGGAAAGGCAACTCTGAATTCAAAATAAGAGGGATAGCAAGCGGAAGACCACTCTCTTACCCCCCAAACAATTATATCAACGTATACTTTATAGATATTAAATAAAGGGAAAATGGAAATCTATGATCTATGTTGTGAAGTGATACGACATTTGATATGTTTAGTACCTGTAAAATAATTAATAAACGCAGAAAGTTAATGCGTATTCAGTTGAAATTAAGGTAAAATCATCTGAAATCAGTGGAAGAATTTATGAAAATTTGGGGGTAAAGAAACAAATATTTCTACTGCTGTCAGCAACCATAGGGATATCATTAATCACTAGTTTTGCAACAGGCAATTGTTAAATATTAAGATATCTTCATAGAATTGATTTTAATTTTTTAAAAAAAACAAAGAATCTCCTTATTCTTTGTTAGTTAAATGAATAAAATGAATTTTCCATTCTTTACTTTAGATGAATGTAAAAGCTTATCGCAAGACTGATCCAAATCAATCTACAACTACCACAGTGAAAATAAAAATAATCAGTGGCAACAATCCTCCTGTATTCACGGAGAGTTTCAAAAGAGTAACCATCTCAGATGATTTCCCCACAGGTGGAGTAATTTTGACTGTCAAGGCTGATGATCAGGATCAGGTAAGTTTTTATCTTAGCCGCTGCTATCACATTTTCCCTCGTAAATCCATCAGTATCTCATAAATTTATTTACTTAAATTGATTTAGGTCCATTCCTCCTACAAATGGAGGCAAAAGATATATAAATAAAAACACATTGATAATTATTATATTGTTTCATGATTAACTTAAATACATTTAAAAAAAACACTACGAACATTGTCCAGATCCAAGATATTAACCACTTTTGTGAAAATGTAGAATATAATGAAATTCTTCGATTCCCTTAAAATATTCTCTTTCTTTTTAAGGGTGAAAATGGAAGGATCACCTACAATATAATCTCTGTTAATCCAGCAATGCAAAAATCATATTTCTATGTGAATCCAATCACTGGACAGCTCACTGTCATCAGTCTGCTTAGCGGAATAAAGAATGGACCAAAACAATACATCGTAAGTTAATCTAATTCGAGATTATTTCTTCATTTTCGTCTTCGTCGTAGTAGTATGATGATAATGATGATGTATCCTGTAGAGCCGAGTCTAAATTATGGTCCTTAGGCTCTATAGGAGAATTTTCATTTAATTGATAGCACTTTTCTTAGTATATTGGATGTTCCTTGTAGGGTGATTTTCTGGGCAACTTGTATGTTGATGTTACCTGAGACACTGTTAGTAAAAGTGTCTATTCGTTTTCTCACGGGGCCCAGCACTCCTATTACTATTGGTACAATCTGTTTTCATTCCCCATATCCTGTTAATTTTGATCTCCAGGTCTTTGTATTTGAACAATTTCTCGATAATTTTCATGGATGGGTTTCTCATTGATGATAATGTCAATAAGCATACACTTCCTGAATTTGTTGTCTTTTATGATAATATCAGGTTTGTTGTCTTTTGTTTCCCTGTCAGTTTGAATTGGTATGTCCCAGAGGATAGTTACATCGTTATTTTGGGCAACTGATTGGTGGTCATACCATTTCTCAGTGGTTTCGATTTTGAGTTTCTTTCATATAATCCAGTGCACATATGTCGCTACCTTGTTATGTCTCTGGGTATATCCATTTTTTTTTTGCCAGCCCAGGACACCCTGAGATAATATGGTCGACAGTTTTATCATATTTACCGCAGATCCTATTATTATGTCAAATATATAATGTTTTAATTTCTCCAACCGTGTGAAATCGCTGATAAATGAAATACGAACGTTTTCGAACAAGTATGTGATGTGTGGTGGCATTGCGTAATGGCGTCATCAGTACTACGTCCGAGTTACGTATGAAGAAACCACAAGAAAGTCATTAAACACGTATTTTCTCAAAAAATACGATAAAGTGTCATGAAATTTTGTGAGTTGGCAATTTGAAACTTTTTCCTCGTCACAACACAAGTGATTACATTTAACAAACGACGCAGTAAGAAGCCTGAAATTTACACATCAGACGCCTGATTGTTCCCGAAATTAAGAGTTATTGAAAGGTCAATTATTTGATGCTGAAATTGAACTGACTGGGTTTAATTACATAAAAGGTAAAACAGCAAAATTGTAACATTAAAATGCGAATATGGTGAAAACTCGTAATTTTAAAGAGAAATAAATGTATTTCATTTTGACACTAGCTTCATTATTCTGTCTAATTGAAAATTTTTTTTATAAGAGTAATTCCTTTTCAACTTTCTTAATATTGTGCTTGCATTTTCTTTCTTTTATCATATTAAAACAGAATATAATACAATCAATTTTGTTATTGTCATACTGGAAATTTCAAATAAGAAAAATCGAAAATTAACCGTATTTCTTAATTCATGCTTTTACTTTAAATTTTAGTTGATCATTGAAGCTAAAGATAATGGCTATCCACAAAACCAAGCAACGATGACTGTCACTGTGGACGTAATTGGGAATAGAAACGCTCCCATATTCACCCAAAACTCCTACACGTTTACGATTGATGAAACCGCTCGACTGAATTCGTCTGTTGGAAATGTGACAGCGACCGATGCTGATAAGGCAAGTTTTTGGTCAAACTCGGCTTTTTTCGTTTGCTCTCTTTTGTTTTGTCACCTTCTATTGACGTAATACTAACTGGCGGACTGTTATAATCTTTGCGTCTTATTCTCTGGTTGAACCAACAAAAAAATTTCTGGTTAAGTGACGTCCAGACAAACAAATCTGTATCTCCCACTTCTATTCGTAAACAATTTGCTTTTACCTCTGCTCCAAATAAATGGTAGGAGGTGGCTCTAATGCCCGGTAAGTATTTAGATGAGAGAACACTGGGTAGAGTAAGCGACCTCCCATAATCCGAAATGTTTTAGCTTTAAATAACTCACATAAGATTGATGAACCATAAAAATCAAATTAATCAATATAACCATGGTTTGTTAGGATCGCTGACGTTGTAGGGAAGTTGAAGACGAGTTCATAATTATAAACTCCCTTACCTTTATATATGCAAAAATACTCGTAAAAAAGCGAAAACAACAAAACGAGTATTATTTATTATCTAGTTATGTGGTGTTGGAGACACGAGAGACAATAATACTGAGTAAATTGTGAGTTTGGGATCAAATGTAGATCAAATATGAATCGGAATCCGACAGAATAAGATAAAAAAATAAGTAAAGTGTATACAATCCTTCTCGTATCATTTTTATAAATGTGCATCATGAGTGTCCAGATAATTTAGTTGAAAAATACAAGTAGTGTATGGGGTTTTCTTACCTCAAATTTTTGTTCAGTGCTGAGAGATAAATATTACTGTTATGGCTGGAAAAAGAAAAAGGAGCCGACATTTTCGTTGACGCACGTGTTGAGGGCTTGTCCGATAGTGAGAAGGTCACATGTTTGTTTGTGCGCGTGACGGATAAATGTGAGATCGATTCTCATTGCCTTAGAGTAAATAACGCCTTTTTTTTCTATTTTTTTATAAACAATTTTTTTCTTTTGGTACCCTCTGCCAGCCACAATAATTAAGAGTAAATAATGATAATTATAATTGTTATAATTACTTTATTATAATTAATTTTTATGTACACGACAGTACAATGGAAGTATAATTACTTTCTTATTTACATTTTTATGGACACGACAACGTTTTAAAAAAGACTGAATAAATAAATATTAAAAAGTCGAAGTCAAAAGCTTTCATTTAATTCATACAAGGTTTTCAGGCAACACTAATATGCTTGGCCTTTTACAGACACACAAAATTTAAATATATAGCGAATTTTTAAGCTTTTCTTAATTAAAGAACCAATAAAAATGAATACGCGAAGGTAGTCATACAATCAGTTTTCCATCACTTGATATGTTTACATTTATAAATAGATTAGCATTTTAATTGCTGGTTTTGTCTATAAAATTTTCAATAATTTTACAAATTAAATTCTAAAGTTATGTTTGCATGTTTCTTGTAAAATGTTGAAATGTGTTAGAAGTTATTTCAGTCGGCAAGAAAACAAAAGGAGATGCAACTTTTTTACACTTTTCTTTCAAAGACTTGGACTTAAAAGTGGAAAGATATTTATCATTTTAAAATGGGTCATAGAAGTCGATCATCTTTTAAGCTGCGTGTTGTGTTTAAAAGCTGATTTCTTGGTGCATATTTTATAAATTTGTTCATTATAGCAGTAGTATAAAAATTAAGTCGATAGATCGAGTGTATTTTACATTCAACTAATGTTGAATTGCTACAAATCATTAGACAAAAGGATATACGGCGATTCTGAATAACACATGCGAACTGAACGTAGTATAGATATATTTGGCATTACATATCGTCAGCAGTACACTAACGTCCTGTATACTTTGAAAGCAGTGAAAAAAATATTTTCATAGCCATATTTTCCAAGCATTGGTCGCACCTTTTTATAATGTAAATATGTGATCCACTTCCGTCTCCTAAAGAAATGGGTTAATAAATGAAAAAAAAAAAAACTTGTATTCATCTTTAGAGTGAGGAAATTATCACAGAAATTAATAAATTCCATCTTATTGGTATTTATCAATTCTATAAAGAAGGCACTGATTTTATGATTATTGAACAAAATAAAAGAATTATTCATGTCAAGTTTTCAACCAAAAATGAAAACATTGCTCGAAATAGACGTAAATGTTTGTCTGAATAAGCTTTTATTAGGATTTTATTTCGCATAATTTCTCCAAGATTTTTTTTTATTTTATTATTTTTTTAATAAATTTGAATCTCGGTAGTGTTTCTGTTCAATAGACTTTAGGCTGTAGAATCTAACTTCTACATTTCAGTGGATCACACCTAATTTTCCATAATGCTGTCATTAAACAACGTCCTGATTATGAAAATCGTATTTTGTTTATCTTCACATACAAAGTTGTAAAATCTTGCACAGCTAAACACACATAGGCTTCAAACCAACTTTTCAGCAACTGACATATTCTGATTGGTCCAATAATGCCAAGGTTCCGCCTACGCACAACCTGTTCAAACCAAAAAACCGCCAAAAAATGAAAACGTGTTCTCGAGCTTATCACATGATTAAAAAGTAAATAAATATGATACACTAGCATATTGGCGCTCGTGAATCGCCTCCTCAATACATGTCACACAATTCTCAGGTTTAAAGTCACTTCTGAACATAATCCCAGCCTGCAGAAAGAACACTCACTCACTCACACAGCGATCATCATACATTTTTACTAGTAAGAAAAAGACCAGCAAGCATTCGCCTACTGAATTCACCTCATACAATTTTTAGGTTTTAAGTTACTTCTGAACATATTTCCAGCCAGAAATTATTCCTTCTCGCCAGTGAGTTCATTGAAACTTTATCAATATCAACACTTGATAATGGAACTAAATTACAATATTTAAAGTTCACATCAACATTTCAACATCGTCTTTAAAACAAAGGATTAAGATCAAAGGGAGACAACTTCTGAATGGACTGTGAATTGGAAACTAATTTACACTTAAAATTCAGCTCTCAAGAAACTGTTTAATTTTAACATACACTTAGAATTATTCTCAACTTGCACAAATTTTCATCCTACAATTTATTCAACACACATTCTTTCCACAAAACTTTAATTACTATTTCAAACAAACTAGGAAAGGACGTTGAACTGAATTTTTAAACTTCTACGTAACAAACAGTTGTACACACATTTAAATACAACAATAATTTCAATACAAAACATCAATACAATGTGTACCACTTTTGTCAGTGATAAAAGAAAAATCTATTTTTGTTATTGCTTTGATTTGTCGAATTTATTTCTCTTGTTGTTTGTTTGTTTGTTGAAAGCAAAAATAGTAGATTAAAATTAAATTGAGGCTGTTCGATCGCCTGCAAGGCCAATTAATGCAGACTCAAAAATCAGATACGTTTCAACAAAATTATTTCTTTAGGATTGTATATCTGATATTAATTTTTTTTCTTAACTTCAGGATAAAGTTTTCTACAGTATCCCGATTCGAAACAAAGATGCTCGATATTTCAGTATTAATAAGGTTACTGGTCACATCGTAGTGGCCGGTGACATTGTGTCCGATACAAGAGACCAATATACGGTAAGTTGTTCGCTTATGTTCTCATTCGACCAGACTTTGCTTTTTAATTCGCCAGCATCTTAAAGCTAACATCACTTTCTACTGTCAACAGTTACTTTATAAATACAGAAAAATTGACTTCCTTTTTAAAAAATATTGTTCAACACATTAAATTTGACTTGTAGCAACTGAATCTAAGATCTATAACAATATGTAAATACGTACTCTATACATAATGGTGTAGTTGACGAGCTGAGACTGCAAAGATTAAAATAAATGTTAAGATTTTGAACATGAATATACCGTATATACTCGCGTATCATGCGACTTTTGAAGACTTAATTTTGAAACTAATTTTAAGGGGGTCACATGACACACGAGATATAAAATTAGTGTATGTACTGCTGACCCTGGCTACGCCGTTGACCAAACTATATATCCACTTACTGTAGTCAAATTAACTTCAAAATAAGGTCTTCAAATGTCTCATGATACAGTATTTTTTTATATTGCATGCTCGTCAAAATGGCATGTGCAATTAACCCGATTTTGATGTACTTAGGGTTTGAGCGGGGCCTCACCAGTGGAATTAGCTGAGGGCTTCTCTTCATCTAAATCAGGCTCTTGTGTATGTGCGTGTGTGTTGTTTTTAGGGAGCTTTTCTATTTACAAAAATGGCGCCATCCAATTTTATCACTTACAAAAACCTTATTCCGTTTGTGCTTAAATGTGCAATGTACATCTCACTCCAGATTACACCATAATAAACTTTGAACTCATTGCGTCGGGTTGACCTGAGGTGATCTACCAGCAGATTCACGTGATCGGACCAGCTGCACCTGGGTCGTAAGCGTGAAAAAGAGCTGCATAAAACACACACATTACTTACCTCAGTGATAAGACATCGCAGACGAGACTGTAAAGTCCACGTCTGAAATGAGAGACTCGGGTCCGTACATACATACTAACCTAGAATAATTGACAAAATCAGGGGTTGAAGAAAATATAATGTTAAATAAGAGATTAAGTTTCGTATTTTCGTAATACATCAATATAAATGTTCAGTTACATCAGATTTATTCCCTCATCTATGTTTCTAAATCAAACTAACATTTTTTCTAATATTTCAGTTCCAAGTTACTGCTGTCGACAATTCTACATCCCCGAAAAAGTCAGAAGTGACAGTATACGTGAATGTTCTTCGAAATCTGAACCCACCTGTGTTTGTTCAGAAAGTATACAATGCAACAATATCGGAATACACCGCCATACAAACATTTGTTATTCAAGTTCGTGCAACTGATCAAGATGCTATCCGAAACCCTTTGGTAAGTATATTAATGTCTAATCTCGTTTTTTTAACTTTTTGAAAATGTATACTTGTAACTGGTTTTGTAAAAGTTGCATATTCAACATTTAAATAAAACTTTAGTCTGGGTTGAGAGCGTTAAACATCAGGTCAAAATTACTTCATTTTCCTTTTTTCATTACAAATATTCTTCCTTCTTTTTTTTATTATTTTGTATGCTATTTCTTGCTTTCTCTCTATCTATCTATCTATCTATCTCGCTCGCTCGCTCACACACATACACACACACACACTTCTACTCTATCTTTGACTTCGTCTCTGACTTTCAATCACGTACATTCTCTGGTCGTCTCTTCAGATTGTTTCTCAGGTTTTCTCTTTTACCTTTCTTTTTCTCTTTCTCTCTCTCATTAATCCTCTTTGTAATTTCTTCTTTTTTTACCCCTCATTCTTTACCTTCTTATTTACCATTGTCTTCCTCATCCCATTATCTTTTAATTTTTTTCAGAGTCAAAGTGGGAAACTCGTGTACTCCATAGTTCCATCAAGTGAATACTTTTTTATCAGCCAAAACCAAGGAAATATCTATGTAAAGAATTTTCTGACAACTGATAAGATCGGCAACACTGTTTCCGTAAGTAAATTCATCACGTAACAATAAGAGTAAGCAAATATAATATTCTCTCAAATATATGTTCAAAATTATGGCAAATATTTTTATCGCTTAACTCAAGCAAAGTAATAAAGACACAGAGGCGCAAGGGTGTTAATGAGTGTAAAAGAACATGAAGGAAAGAAATACTATTAAGGAGAGAAAACAAAAGAAGAAGAACAGGTATTAAAGAAACAGATGATTGATATTGTATTTAAATTTCTGAAGATCAAAGTTGACTGGAAAGCAAGAAGCCAGAAGTGTTCCTTCACATCAATTCTTACGTGTATGTTTGCGTACACAAACTTTATTAACTTAACAAATATTCGTACGAACGTATAATGTCAAAATTGACAAGGATGCCAGTAGAGAGTTTCACAAACGATAAGTGTGAGAGAAGAAACTTTTAGCATAAAAATTACGGTTAAATAAAGTGTGTGTTCTTTGACAAAACCATCTTTCTTGATGTCCATCTTGTTGTTCATTATTAAAACACATTTGTTAATATAAATAATTTGTAACTGATATTTTTAGAAAATATTTCTTCAAAAAAATCACTGTCGACGATAATCGTTATATTTATTGTTTGTTTTCATCTTACCAATAAGTAAAAGAAAATAATCAGCTTATTAGAAGATAAAAACTGCCTATCTACAATGTTGCAACAATTATGCCATTTGTCGCTGATATTAAACTATGATTTGCGTATGATTACAAAGCTAAACCAACATGTTTTCTATTCCTTTAAGTTGACTGTTCGTGCCACTGACCAATCTTCTCAACCGAAAACTGCTACTGCTAGCGTCTTCATTACAATTACCCGTAACCAATTCTCACCAGAAATCAGTCCTAAATTACTGACTGCAGATATTGAGACTACTTACCCTTTGATGACCCCGATTGTCCAGTTTACAGTCAGCGATAAAGACAGAATTATCAATGGAAATGTAAGTAGCCGACTTTTCACTCCATTTTAGAGGGCGTTTGATTCAGAAATATACAGTTCTATATTTTAGTTATCCCAGTAAACCAATGTGATCTTCAGGTGTATTTTTGATATCGAAAGGGTTACCTTTATATCCTAGTGCGGAATTGGTTAAATTTACAAGAATTTTTTATGCAAAGATATTTTAATTCAAAAATTTTTCACAGAATCAGTTCTGTACATCCTTTAGGATTATATTGTGTGTGCCTGTGTCTCTTTTGTCCAAAATTTACCGGTTAAGACCCCCTCCCCAATCATATAGTTTTTTTCACTGTTTACTTATACTTTTTACAATGGTGTAACTAAGAACTGGTGGAACTAAGGAATGTAGTTCATCTGAACACTTTTCATGGAAATAGCGATAGAACAGCAGTTGTAGAGTGGAAAATAATTCTTCACTTCACGGACGCTATTTTTTGGGACTATATCGAGAGTGAAAAAGTGAAGACTGGGCAGCAGTACTCCATTCTGAGGGAACATCCGTTCATCGCGATTGATGAAAGTTCAGGGTCCGATCAGAGGATGGTGGGTGGGGTCCCTAGTTTGTTTTTGCAGGGTGCACCCATATACCGTTGAATCATCAACATATAGTGTTTTGTAATTTAGTAGTGGTCGCAGCTAAATTCTGGAATCGGTTTGTGCTGACGAAACCTATCCCTTCCTTCATCGTCAATTATGCCAACTAATCAGACAAACTTTATTATTTATAAAATATTCCTTGCCATCTTATATGAATTGAAAAGCATTGTATTCAGAAGTGGTGATACTGCCAAGTATACTCAGTGGTGCCTTAATAAAAGGGGAGCCGGAAACTCATTTAAAGGATCAAAAGTGTAGCCCTTATTAGGGGGGCTCGGAGATGGAAATCTGAAAACTACTTTTAAAAAAATAAAATAAACGCCTCTCTGCTAAGTAATTATCTCGGATTTATCTCCGTAAAACTCTCACTAAAAATAATAAATACCGTAACTTGTGGTGAATAAATCGACCTCAAGATTTTTAGATCAAAATTTTGAGTTAGGCCTATCTTTCGGATACGGTAGGCTACCAGTATACCCAAGGCTGTAACCCCAAAACATTTTTAGTCTTGAAAACTCGACCCCAAAAGATGTTTTAGGCTTCAAATCACGACTTGTACGCCACAACTTACGGTATTTATTGGCAAATAAGTAAAAATAATTTTTGCAGTAGTTATTCGATTATCCGGATATCTTGGGACAGGAGTTGAAAATATATTTGGATGATTCAGAATTCCGGATAACTGAATACCCAAATTATCGAAAAAAAAATGAAAAGTCATTTTTGAAAGAAATTTAACATATCAAATAATATTTCCAAACGCTTTGTTCAAGGTTTTTTGCCAGTTTATTTTCGATGAAAAAACAAGGCACCGATTTTTGTCTTTTAGCTGACTTGAAGATTTAGCGACAAAAATCATCGATTAAAGTAGATATATGACGTTGAGACGTTCGCTTAGCCGATCCGTTCGATGTTCGATCTCAGCTGCTGACCGTTGAATGGATCACATCGATCCAAGCCTTGCCTTGTCCTACGTTGAGTTTGATTTAGATCACAAGGCTGGTGAGGATCAAACTAGCGACAGGAATCGTTGAATTAGTCTGGACCAGATAAAGTGAAGCCACAAGTCATAGGATACCGTTTCTTGTACAGAACTGATGGTACAATATCAGTTCTTCAGGTAGAAATATATGTTCTTCATACAGGAATATATTTGTCCTGTAAAGTTATCCGACCTTTCCCTTCGAATATTTCGTGACACTTTGTTCGTCGTGACAAGTCTTTTGGAACACAGCGCAAAATCGGAGGCCTTCTTCAGTGGCAGGAACTCACGCGAGTTCGGTGAGGCGATTGTCTCTCGCCTTCTCTCTCCCCCCCCCCTCCCTCCCATATTTAAGTGTAGCTTCTGGTTGAAAGCACTACCGACTGAAACATTTGATCAAATATAATCATTGTTTCAGTGTTTGGACATTGGTCATGTTGAACATGGACAATATCATCTACCTCTTTCTCTTCAACATTTCCCGGCGCAGTAGACTGATTACTGACAATTTAGTAACACACGTGACCAAGCTGTGATAATTCACATTTTCTTCATATGAAAACAATGAGGAAATTAACAAGAATTAATTGAGCTGACTTTATCAGTGTTTTTATCAAATATGTGATTTTCTAAGCGTAATTTTGATGTGGCAAAAAGCCAAAAGTATTGGTACCCACTAATGATCGAACTCACTACTCAGTCGTAATTCATCTAACAAGAACAAGCTTGCTGGCCATTACACCACATCGAAATGCCCAGCAAATGTCGAGTATGGTTTTCTAAATTCTCAAAACGCTTGTCTGAGATGAAATATTCGAATGGGTTTAGTTTAGACAAATGCTTGATAATAGTGGTAGTACTGTATCATTGTTACTTGAGTTGTTATCTACTAATTTTAGCTTAGTTGGAAACATGTCCACAAGTATGGTATGGAAACCTAGTTAGGATCAAACTCGTTGGTAATAGTTAACCAAATGAGTTCGCTAACCATTAACTAGCACCTTGGCTGAATATTTTGTTGACATTTTGGATATACGACGACTACAAAATTTAACAAACAAGCTATAAAATGTTTCCATTTAATGAGTTACTTATTCCTCGTAAATATTTTGCTTCTTTCATTATTTTGTTCGTTTTTTGTTATTATTTTCGCAATGTTTTATGAATGTTCTCCGATTCTTTTGTCTTCAGAACCCGAACGGAGAAATTAAGATTAGCATACCCGCCCAATACCAAAATATAAGGTCAATTTTCGAGGTGTCCAACGTTGGTGTGGTTTATCTAAAGCAATCTCTAATGAATACCAATAGTGCTGTGTATAAAGTAAGTATAAAAACAAAAGGAATGAGTGAACGTTGTTTTTCCTCTGGAATAAGTGAAATAGATATTTGGAATTATGAGTAATTTGATTATGGCAGACACAAGGGCATTCAAAATCAGAAAAGAAAATATTGACTTTTCGTGGTACACGACTCTAGCATCGTGGAAATTATTTAAGGGTGGTGTGACTATCTCCACGCATGAACTTTGAATTAATTTTTTTTCTTTGATTATTATAATGGTTTTATAAAAATACGCTAAGATAGTTTTGTCTCAATTTTGACTCCGAAAGCAAATATATATTTCAGGCGTATTTTTAATTAATAAATATATTAATGATTGCAATAATTTCGTATTTGGTTCCTTGAAATCCGGGATAATGAAGGGCTTGATTCGACAGCTTTTATTATGCTCTTATCAATTAAATGACATAACAATTGTTAATTACTTATTAATTTAAACAGGAATTATAAGTTTTTATTAAAACTTTCTCTAGTCACGTTCTGAATCATAACGCATTATGGTTGGAGGTGAACAACGTGTACTGCGGCCATAGCAACTGTGATATGCCTAGGAAAAGAAAGAAAAAAAGTCTGAAGAAAAAAGTGTTACATGAACCTGTTTGGAATTCACAGAAACAGTGATTTTAATATTTTTCACTAATGGAATTGTCCATCTCTGCAATTTAAGTTGTGTATAGAATCTCAAGAATCAACAAACTTGATCTGTAGCTAAAAATACATTAGGATGCTGTCTACCGTCTAGTTAATTTTCATTTAACATTTGTCCTCTCGCGGATAAGCTCAAAATTAGATATCACGGAATTTCAACTCTGAATTCGAATGAACGCCTTTAAGCAAAATGTGTGTGTGTTAAAGTGGATTTATTCTGAATGCAGATTTTCGTAAATGTTTGTGTGCGTGTTTCTTTCTTTTCTGTTTTGTTTTTGTTTTTTGAAGCAACTGAAACAGCCAATGATAAAACTGGATCGAAACACTAAAACTTAATTTCTTTATTTTGTTTCAGTTTGTGGTAGTTGCTTCAGACAACAGCTGGAAACCCAAGACCGCTGAAGCCAATGTTGTCATTAATGTCACACGAGTAGAGGTACAAAGCGGGGATTTGAAATTCGGTCAGCCCTTCTATGCGTAAGCACTTTGTTGGTATTTCAATTCATAACGTTGGCTGATCAAGACCAACAAGGCCTACACGATTCTATCCCTATTTCTAGCTAAAACTTTCAACACAATTATTAACATTGTCCGGTCACTCAAATATATATATATATATATATATATATATATATATATATATATATATATATATATATATACACACTCTTTGTTATTCATTTTAAAAAGATTAATTAACCTACACTTTTTTTTTTGACAAGTTAACCTTCTTGCTACTGTTAAAACAATATCACAATTGATCCATACTCCAGTTTTCTTCATGTGTATTCCGTGGGCTTTTTTATTCTTTTCTTGTAGGAAGAGGCTTCTTTTTTTCTTTAATCGAAGCATACACCAGACGAGAACTGAAAGTGATCCCTTCAAACATTATTTTAACAACACCGAATAGACAAACAAATTCAGTTGTCTGAATAATATTGGCTATTACCAGCATTTAAAATTCTGTAATGCAATCAAAGCACATTATTAATGTAATTTTTATCCCCAAATATTGGTTTTCAAGTCGAGTTTTGGTATCATTTGATACCGTAAAAGGCTTTCCTTTTCACATTTAACTTTGTTCAAATTTTTAAAGTAAAATTTATACAAACTGTTTTGCATTTGATTATACATTGTATGATATTTATTTCATTTTTGAGATTTATCGAACGTAATGTAAATTGCACAATCCTAGTTGTAAAGGAAATTACGAGACTTAGTAAAAAGATATTTCCGTTCTCTTTTTTTAGTCTCCATCTAAAAGAGAACACACCAATTGGCAGTGTCATTTTGAACTTGAAAGTGACCAACATCGTTATGGCTACAAGAATAGTTTGCAAGCTGGTGAACAACTACGGTAAATCCTTTTCAATTATTTATAACTATTTTGTTAGTTGTTTATTTAATATAGTTCTTTCGTGAAGAGATTAAATAACAAATATTTCAGTGAAAGAGTTAGTAATTGCGATATTTCCCCCCATGGTCCAAGGCGTTGAATCATTATGTTCAAGATTAAGCGATTGCTGATTCTAATAATAGGACTTGATGCTGAAAAGTTCTTGTTTACATAGTCAAGACCCACTCTTCAAATGATTTCTAGGCATTTATCAAATTACTTTTCCTAATGCATTAAAGAAAACGTTATAACTCGTGACAGTTGCTGAATTCAACTCGACTCCTCAAGCAATTTAGTTTTTGTCACTAGAAATGTGTTGTCTGTGTTTGTTCGGAAGGTCCTGCAAAAGGCATGACTTGTTCAAAACGAGGCTGGTTGGTTGAATTTGTTTAGCAGCATATCAGCCACTATGGGTTATTTAATGCCGAAATCGAAATAATTTGAGCCCAATTTTATGGTTTCAACTAGATAATATATTTTGAACATATTTGTAAGCCTTCAACTACAAATAAAATGTATTGCTGGTCATGTATTGTCGGTTTTTTATTATATAAAAATATACTGCTGGTATTTTTACTGTTAAAATGTAGTTTTATACTTTTTTTTTTTTTTTTTTTTTGGAGGGGAGCTAACTATTTGCCCATAGCTGGAACCCTGACAAGTGCTGCCACCCCGGATTAGCGTGGACCTGGGAACAGCAATTAAAAGTTGGGTCCACACTCCTCAAAACCTCAAACTTTCTGATCAGAGGCCTTGCTGCCCGATGTAGTCTATCGTCGTACACATGATTTCAAATAGACAACAAATACTGTATGAAAAACCATAACACATACATATATATATATATTGTTATATTTTAAAATGGGGATTACTATTGAAAATAACATTCATTAGATTTTGTAGTTTACACTTTAAACATTTTTTTATAATTTACTGCAGAAAGAATAAACTTTTTTTTGGCAGTTACTGAAAAAAAAATTTAAGAGTTCGCTGTAAAGAGAATATTTTTCTGGTGTTCATTGTAAAGAAAGATAAGTTCAATAGATACTGTAAGGGTTTTAAAAATGCAATACATATGTTTATCCAGTTGGAAAAAATACGGAAGAGACATGTTTAGCTGTTGAAATATTTTTCTCTCACCAGAAGTTCTGTTTTATTTATTGGTTTAGACCAGCTAGCAGAAGTGAATCTTTGTTTTAGATACGAAGACTTCTTTTTGACTTAATTATTTTTTTCTCATGCGTGATCAGCTTAGCTGACAAAAATTATTCTACAAATCGCTAGTCGTATCCATCGTCCTCTATGGACACTCCTGGTTGAGGCAGGAAAGTGGTCTAGGCGTTCGAGAACAAATGCTTGAGAAAACTCCTCCGCCTCTCTTACTGGGAGTACAAAACCAATGACTGTGTACGGAGCAAGGTCAAAAGTCTCGTGGAGCGACAGGAATCTCTCCTCGCCACTATTATGTAAGGCACTGTTGCAAGGTCGGTAACGCAAGAACTGGTTAAACATCAGAGTGGACGGACATGGCAATGCTGGGACTCCTCAGTCACCGCCAGCAGATCATCCTGGAGTAGGTTATTTGTTTCTTCTCTCCTTAGGTCCTCCCCACAGCGAGTGAAGCCGTCAAGGGGCTTATGATCAGTGTATTCCAACCACGGAAACGTTACCTTCCAGTCAAGTGTGTCGGTTCAATGGGCTGAACAAAGGTGGCCATGTAATTCCTATTTCCGTTTATACATTATTACAAGTGATTATGTATTAATATTTTGTATTCTTTACACTTAGAATAAACTGAAAATATTTGTATTTAATTAATAACGATCCAAAACTGTACTTCTGCATGTTATGTTTTAAGTAATGGTATTTTTATTATTGAAAACTCGACATTTCCATTTAACAATTTTTTTTTTTATTTTTTTTTTTTTTTGATTCCAGGTAAATTTTCCATTGTGTACAACCTACAAACAAGCTCTTGTCAACTGAAAATACTCAATGAAATCGATTACGAAACGGACATTCGCGTCTACGATTTGGTGATAGACGTGACCTATTCTAAAGACGCTAAAAGAGCAGGTAAGGCTTTCTAGTCGAATTGTCGACATTAGTGGTGTCAGTGATAAAATCTGAATTTCCAAACCCGCTATTACGAACATTTGTATATAAATATGAATGTACGTGTTTCACATTACATTTGAACTTGTTTTAATTAAAATATAAATTCATCTGATTGCCAGCAGTAATAAATAAAACAGTGTGACTAAATCTGGATGTATATTAAGTTATACACTCTAAGTTATACACTCTAAGTTAATATACCTAAAATCTTATATACACAAGCCCGACCTAGTTATTGGCTGAATTTTATATAAAATTTTCACTGTAGAATGTTTATTCTATGTGAATAATAATCACCACTGAATTAAGTGCACTAACAAGGAATTATATTGAAAAATTATTTATATCGGAACTTCTGGGATGAGGAGTTATCATTATTTACACTATTCATATTCGGACTGTTGTCCTTATCTTTGCTGTTGTTATCACAATGTTTCGGCCGTTGGGCCTTCATCAGGTGTATATCAAGATGATGACAATAATTCGACTATAAAGTGTAAATAATGCTTTTTTACATCAGGCTACAGAATTATTGATGGACCTACGTATGATACCCATAATTACCTCAAGTCCCGTAAAATGAGTTCTATGGGGCCACAGCTTTGAACATGCTAGGCTTTACTGACCTGGCTTCCATAGAAAGTAGATTTTTTCATGGGATAGTTGCCCAACCGGTTTTGAATTTAAAATCGTCCTTCTAGACGGGGCGTCAGCAAAAGCTGAAGTGCCCTGTCTACCCTAATATTTAACACTTAAATTGGTGGGGGGGGGGGAAATGGATTTATATATTTCCCAATGGTATTTGTGCAAAAGTAAATGTAACGAATTCTACTAGAATTCGAACTCGCTTCGCCGATTTCTCGTTCTGAACCGATAACCATTACACTACCTACATATTCATTTAATTCACGTAATATAAATGTAACATCTTGAAATGGTTGTATGATCCCAGTCAGACAATGAATCTTTTTTCTCTTCCAAATATTGACAGCAACTACTTTGGCATCTCAGACAAAGGTCAATGTCCGAATAGTAGATGTCAACGACAATGCTCCAAAATTCAAATTCCCTGACAATATGGAACTCATCCCGGACACCTATCTCGGAATTCTCTCTTCACAGGCCGGTGTCAACGTTCCAATCCTCTCAGTGTCTGTAAGTCTCAACAACTTTTCTGTGATTTTTTTTTTTTTTTTTTTTTTTTTTTTTTTCTACAAGAAAATTCTAAATCTTTGGCTTTCGAAGGATCTAACGTCGAGTCTTTATCAAATGAATCCAGAAATGTCGCGAAATTAGCAAAATATTGTCGATTTGAAAACTGACGCTAGATCACATAAGAAAATATAATTTTATAGAAATAAATAAGCGGAGAAGATAATATCAAGTGAAATGATATATAAATATTTCGGTTCATTTATCGAATAATAAAAGGAAAACCCTATAAGCTGAATTCGGATCTTGTCAAGATTAGAGAACTCAACCTTCCCATGGCAAGAACAGTGAACCCAATTAACCCTATGTCAAGAGTAGCGATCCCAAATATCACCATGATAAATGAACTCTTTTAGTGATAAATGAACAATTAAAATAACATTCAGTTTCCATGGAAAAACAGTTAAAATAGTTATTGAAAGTATTTTGTTTTGATTTAACAAAAAAAAATGTCTTTTTATTGCTACATTTCGTTTGTACCGTAAATAGCCTTTCATTCGGCACTTCCATCCAGAGCGACAATGCACTTTGTCTAATTCATGTTTTACATGGTTCACGTTTTAATTCCCGTCGAATAAGTGATTTGTTCTTCATCCAGTCAATTACTGGTAAGCTATCCTCTCTAAACAAGAGCTTCACAACCTCCGTGAACGTAAATCTATCCATCTTGAGAATTCCTGGATATCTGAATTAATAAATTAAGACCAGTATATGAAAATAACTATTGAATCGTAAAGTTACTTGTACCAAAATGTTTGTCTAGAACAGCAAAACCGATTATTCTCATGTAAAGAATAACGAACCCAATCATCTTCTTGTAAAGATGCCGTAGTGGGTTCGACAATCTTGACAAGATCCTTGAATTCTAAAACTACATACAGAAACTCCTCACTTACCGACCTACCTGTTTAATGACCCTAAACATATGACAAGCTATAACATCTCATGAAATAAAGAAACCCAACGAGTCGGTATTGTATGCCGTACGAAATCTTACATCAGTGTTTTCTTTTTCTTCAAAAATGAATAATAAATAAAATATCTTTGTACTTTATGTACAAAGCGAAAATAATGTAGAAAATATAGAACTGATTTTTTAATTTGTTTAGTACGTCTACTGTTTAGTACCGTACTGTACGGTATAAACATTCAGAATTAAAAAGATTTTAAGCATTTTTCACTCGAAATAAAGCGATAAATCCCTTAGGACTTAAGCAGTTACTTAATGTGAAACTGAGCAAACGATATTGAGGAAAAAGGACAATAAAAGAACAGGGTTCAATGAGACATAAAATGACAATTGACATTGAATTTATATTTTTGAAGATGCCAGAAAAAGAGAAGCCTAAAGAAATTTCCACATGCGAGAGAATTAACTCTTAGCATAGAACTTAAGGTTCCATCTAGCTATTTCAACAGTGGAATTGATACCGTGTTGCCAATCTAGCATTTCCCTTAAATTCCAGAAGTCGAGGAATTACAGAGGAAAGTAATATTTTGCTTAATACAAAAATGTGCCACAAGGCCAGAAGGAGGGATGGAGGTAGGCTGGTCTTCAATCTGTCTTATCTTAAACATAGCTAGCAACAATTACTGACCTAAACGTACCAAAGTATTCTTTCTTACCATTCTTACTACAGCCAACATAACACCTCAAAGTCTCCATGTAGCCCTAACTAATTCCCATATGTACAATTTGTCTGGAAGTGGGGATAGAATAACAACACTTAAAAATGAGACCCCAATGAATTTTAACAATTAGAGAGGAAAGTTCATCAGAACAATTACCATGAAAATATTTATAGAATAGGCACTGGAGAGCTATGTTACAGCAATGGGAAAATGACTAGCTGAGATTCCAGGTCAGCACAGGTAACGTAATAAATTTGTCTCTGGATTTTGCCAAGAATTTCTAGATATATAGCAGAAGCACCAGACAAGATGTAGTTGCAATATTCAATGCACTAACGACTTATAAACATGTAAGATAGAGAATTTTTCTCTCCAGAATCTAACACGCCAGAGTGAAGCAACTTTCCTAGCAGCAGACCTAGTAATTGATTCAATATAATCTTGCCACTTCATGTCGTCGAGAAAACGTTAAGGTGCAAATGAGTTGCTCTTCTGCAAGTTCAACATCAGCTTTGCTGAAATAAAGCAGAAAAGGTTTTCTAAGGCAGCAGTTTTGTTTTGGGGACGTTAAGATTAACAAGCCATTCCTTGTGCCATCCGAGGTCATTTTCCGGATCAGCAATGTTACAAACGGTGCAAAAGTGACATTAAAGTTACGTAATGCTGGTCGACTCATTATACGTGTACTATGCCTGGAATAGTGGTCCGCTACAAGTTGTCGCTTAGTCACCAGCTTGTTTAGTGTCCATGCCGTTAAAACGGAATGCGATTGTTGAGTAGCGGCTGTAACATTTTAGCTGTGTATGTCTGAGCGGTGATAGAGGCTAGTGTTCAAACCCAGGTAAAAAGATTTCAAAATGTTTATTTTAAAACAAAAAGAATCAGCTTATTTCTTCGTGGGGTTGATGCAGTGCAATCAATCATTCTATCCCTATTTGCACCGGTGTATTCTTTAAAGCACTAAACTTGGTAAATGTCATTTTAATTCGGAGGGTTTTTTTGTTTTTGGGGTTTGTTTTTTTTTTTTCTTGTTTTTTGCTAAGCGTTAATATTTATTAATAAATCATATAATTTTTTTTAACTGTACAATTCATTATTGATTACAAATTTATTGCGATTTGTTCGATTGTAAATAACATTTTGCTTTCAACTTTTTAGGCCACAGATGCAGATAGCGGAACTTTTGGAGATATCAAATATTCCATCAACGATCCTGTTCCATTTTCCATTAATGAAGCGACAATTTACAACACAGACGTCTATAAAGCTAAGGATCCTATCAATTACCACTTCAAAGTTGTGGCCAGTGATCTGGCACCAATCAGCAAAACGACCGTTGCCGACACTGTGGTAAGTTCAAAATACATAACACCTAAGATCTTCAAAGCCTTCACTTGCACTTCTTTCTTTTATTCATCAATCTTCTTGGCAACTTGATATTTATATAAACTTTCGCCCATTTGTATAGCTTCCGACACACAAATTACCGTTTTCCAAGAATACAAGGACTACGGTCATATCAGGTTGAAACGCCGATTCTCGTACGATCAGAAATTAAGCAACGTCATGTTTGGTTAGTACGTAGATGGGTGACTTCTTTGGAATACCAGGTGCTGTAAGCTTGGGTGTGCGGATGGTGTAATGGATAACAGCTCGGAATTGTTAATCGAAGAGCCGAGTTCCAATTCCAGTCGAGTTTGTTATATTCACTTACGCGCTTCACTTCCAGTCCAGCTAGGGTTTAATTAATAAAATTTGTATCAGTAAAAATTATTATATAAAGAAATGAATTCTTACAATCTAGAAATATTTTCTGGCTTTAAATAACATGTAAAGTGTTGATAAGCCGTATGAAACAAATCGATCAATCCAAGAAGCGACAATTTACAACACACAAAGAACTTAATCCATAAAGCGACAATAGCAATAGACGAAACAGTGATTGTAGTAATGAATGGCTCGGCTAGTTTTTTGTTTTTTTTTTGGGGGGGGGGGTAACATTCATCCCAATCAAGCCACTAAGACACAAGGGGTTACCAAGTGTGAGAAAATGAAAAAAATTAACATTATTAAGGAGAAGCAACAATAAAAGAACACAAGACAAAAGATTAACGTTGCATTTAAATATTTGAAGATCAACATTGACTGGAAAGCAAACCAGAAGAGTGTTCCTATTCTTACGTGTATGTTTTGGTACATATAAAATGTATTAACCTAAAAATAAATATTCGTAAGAACGGGGGGGGTTAAAATATATATATATATATATATATATATATATATATATATATATAGACTAGCCGCCCTAGTATTCGGGTATCCTCGAATACGAGCGGCCAGCTATTATGTTTGCCCAAATATTCACTCAGTCTCTCTCAACCTGTCAGCCGCCGTATCATTTGTGTTTTTACTATGATGTTCACTCTGCACAAGGCCCAAGAGCCACCCTAGGTAGAGGGTTACAGAGTAAGAGTTGTCGTTTATGGGGATATGCAGCGAATATAACGGTTAATCCTAGACTTGAACAAGATTGCAGTGATTTTGAAAGCATCCTCTTCAGAAAACAGCGGTTCGTGGGAAGAAGCTGATCGAATGAAACTTGCATCTCATCAGCGGAATAGAAATGGATTCGCGACAATGTCCGTGGCAAGGTGGGTCCTGGCCGGGAACTGGTGAAACTAAGAAATGTAGTTCGTCTGAACATTTTCAATGGAAATAGCAATAGAGCAGCAAGAGGCATGCGACGTTTCATGTGGTGTGAGAACAAGAACGCGGAGACACTTTGGACTATTGAAACTGTAAAGTGAACACGGGACATCTACTGCCCATATATAGGAGCAGCACTCCATTTTCGGCTTGATTTGACTCTTGTAAATGATAGCAGGAGGAGTTGGAAACTTCTTCTATGTGCCATGTACCTTCAGGACGTTGCCGATCATGGCTCTCTACAATGTCCTGTCTTTTATAGCTCTTATTAATTTTTGTCTTTGCCATCTCCCCCAAATCCTGCTCTTCTATCCATTCGCTCAAGCTCGACAGGACAGGTTGGGCGTTGTTTTCCTCCCGCCCTCTTACCTGTGAATATCAAATTCCCTCTTTCCATGTTATGTACCCCAGAAATTCCAACTCTCTACCTGATGTTAAGCATAAGTGCCCTTTTTGCTGTTGTTCACATGGTCGGTCCATGGTATTCTCAGCATCCTTCTGTAGAACCACATTAATGTTGCTTCAAATCTCTTCTTCTGTGAAGATATTGCCCAGCATTCACTGCCATATAAAAGTACTGATTTTTGCATAAATGTTCAGTACTCTTCTATTTGATTTACTGGAGCGGTAAGTAGATTCAGGCCATGAGATTATTAGTGCGAATAGTTTAAGTAATCTCAGCGGAAATTCCCTCTTCACCGATTGTCGTGTTCGGTGTTGCCAGCCGATAATTCCAGTGAAAATCCAAATTTCGATAATTTTGAATTGATCGATCATTTTATCATTTAAATTCCACAGCTTTTATCATCTTTCACCTAGCATTTCATACGCCCCGAAAATCACTCTACCAGGAAATAAAGAACCCAATATTCTCACATTTTTTTTCTTTGATGCATTTTTCATGTTTTAATTTTCCTAAAATGTTAGATTACTTGATAGTACAAATGAATACAACTTTCTCATTGATATGTGTTAATGTGTATAAAAAGGACAGAAAAAGAATCATTAACTGTAAGAAATACAGAATGCATGGTTGACAACAAAAGAGACAATCTACGGTGACATATTGGAGCGTAAAAATCGAGTGACGAGTTAAGTAACGAAAAGTAAAAATCGAGTAACGAATTAAGTAACGAAAAGTATTAAACAAATTTGAAGGAATATAAGAATAACGAAAGAAGTCTTGCATAAATTAAGCAAAGTATAAAGATATAGGGAAATATCCTTAAAACAAAGAGTGCTGAACTTCTGTACAATATCTAATCTTCTATATAGCAGTGAATGTTGGACCATTTCCTCACAGACGAGACGGGTGAATACTGAAATTACTATCGACGGAACATGGGAATAAAAGTTTTAAGGCGATAAGAACAATGAAACTGCTGCTATACAACTAGAAAGAGTTAGTGTCTGGAATATATAATGAGGAAAGAAGGCTTGGGGAATTTAACACTCGGTACATAAAAGAAAGTCGGGGAGGAACAGCGGATTTGACTATTTTGAGTGAATGGATGGTAGGGCAAGGACAAAGCGTTAGTAACGAGTAATTATTTAGCGCAGCAAAACACAGGAAGTTGTGGAGAACCATATAAAAACTAAAATTATGTGTGGGTGTAAAGGTGTACACAAAGTTGGATGGGCGAGCCAAATTCAAGTTCCGGACTAATCTGTTGGATTTACTTCACGCTAATGCCCTTGGGAATACGTATCTGTATTCATCTTTCCACCCCCACCCCCCATCCATCGGTTAAATATTAAGGTAGACTGGGCTATCTAATCTTGGGGAAAAGCCAGTCCTGGATTCAAAACAGTGGAGAAACCACTATTTTTCTACAAGACTGCATTGTAATTCAGTCTTATGACATATATACCTTTTATTTACCTTTTATTTCGGAATTACTTATTAAGAACGCAATATGTATGATCTATACGGAAATCCGAAGGTGCAATGTCGATCTTTTGCCAGAATTGGAAGCGGTTCGAATAAACATTAAAACCAATCTGAACTTTCATTTCAAATAAAACCGACAGAATAACATTAAAACATTTGGCATTTCAAACATTTATCCTGTTGAATTTTTAATTTCAATCAAATTTAACCCTTTTTTCTTTTTGTCGTTTTTTCAGATAAATATCGTTTTCGACCAGAATCGATTAACTCTAAGAATTCCAGAAAGTCCCAGAGTTGTAGGTGCCAAACAAGCATTTTATGTGAAGTGAGTTATAGAATCTTGATAATGTTTATTTTGATTTTCTTTTAAAACAAATTTAGTGCATGGTCATTCAGTTACAAGTTCGAGATCATCTTAATACTGTCCTCAGTTCCTTAATCATTCAACAGGGGTCTCTCTCTCCTGGCTATAAATATTGGCTCTCTCTCTCTCACTCACACACACAGACGAGGTAAAATCGTTCTTTTTCCACTTACACCAATATGTGACTTCTCACAGATACAGCGTTTCCCAAATTCCGGGAAGGCGCTAAGAACAATACACGTACGTACGAACACTTACAATGCACACACACAATTTCTCCATACAAACACTATGTAAGTTTTTGTGTAACTCGTTATTAATATATATTTGTTTACCCATATATATCGGTCTTGTTTGTTTTCTTTGGACTTAATCAAAGTCTGACATTGGCATGTAGCTGGACCCGCCAGCAGGAAAGCTTAACCTTCTGATATTTCTTCACATCTTCACCCCCACGGTCCGCTACAATACAAAGAAAATGTTTTTTTCACTAAATGTTTAAAATACTTAAAATGAAAGGCAATAAAAACAGGCGATAAAAGACTGAATGCATTTCGATATATCAAACATCAAAAATGTAAAAATTGTAATTTTAAAGCTCAGCGTTCCTGTGTCTCCAGCGTTTCTCGGTATAAAATTGTAACCGTCATTTTTTTGTATTTCTTCTTTGGGTTTTCATGTAATCCTGATGATCTCTAGACCGGAATAAATCTTTCTTTTTTCAAATACATTCAACGAAACCATGTCCTGGCAAATCTGTCTTCAATTCATTTTATCACGTTCTCCATTTTAAGTTTTTTTTTCTCCATAATCGACATATTAGCAACATCGACTCAAAGTTTATTTAGAATTTCTTGGTTCTTTAGTCCAAAATATTCAGTTTTTCTCTTAGTTAAGGAAAGATTTCCAAAACATTATGGAGACTCCCTTCAAATATATACCTTTTTATAAGATTCCTGTTCTTCAATACCATTCCTAAAAATCTTTTGTTGATCTAACATATCTTAAATTAAATACTACTTTTATGTGTTTGCATTAAATAAAATTTATATGAATTTTACGTATAAGAAAAAGAAAACAACTCCTCCTTTATTTCTAGGTACTTAACTCAGTTGTACAACAAGACAGCTATGATTGAAACGGCCAGAGCTACATATGACAATAGTGGAATTACTCTGTAAGTATTAAACTCTTTTATAAATATTTGATTTATTTTATCATTAAGCGCTCCAAATATTATACGCTGATGGATAGTAGTCATCTCTGAGTATTTTCACGGTGTTGCGGGAATAATTATTGGGTAATTTGTTACGTTTATTGCCTAAAAATAAAAAAAATATTTTCATTTTTAACGTTTATTAAACAATATATTTGTCTTTTTTTTTCTATCTTCTGTCAAACTTTTTAGCCAACTTTAAAATTCCATTCGCCTAGGAACTTCTCAAGATGACTTCAATGGAATTTAATTTTTTTTTTATGAAGTTCTGGGATAAACGTTAATGTCAACTTTCGAAGTACGCTAAATATGGCAAATAACTAAAAACTTAAGTTCTATTAAATACTGTTTGATCCGTAAAGAAACGTTCGATCTTGTGTTATGCAATATACCATTCTCAAATTTCGGACTTTTTTTACCGTTATGTTGGTCTAATAAAATAATGGTGAAAATGCATCAACTAAAAATTTGTCTAATTCTCTTCTACCAATTTAGACATTGCAGTAATAAAATCCCAAATATGAAGTAACACGCGTTGAGAAAACTAGATCAAAAATAAATCCAATAATTATACATTTAATACTCTATTCTGTCAGTAACATTAATTTCTGACAATTTTCAAAGTGCAACCTAGAAATCGCGAGCTAAGTTTCGTTTAATTTTTTGGTGCCTACCGCCAGAAATACTTACTTACAGATGGCATTGTCAACAAAATCGGAACCATGCCGGTTTCAAATACAAGTGGTAGGCGACCCAGGATAGAGTAGTGCTTAGTGAATTAGTCTATTAACTCTTACTACAGGGCCAAAGTCACAAATATTGAGAACCATATTAAGCATTATAACAATGGATTCGAGACCATGTTGTCTGGAAATTGATCCGAAGTCTAACTTCGGAGGGACGTCCCGCCCAAACTTCATCCCAGGTTGCCCCCTCCCCACTAAAATTTAAGTGAGTCAGTTTCCAATGCTTGAAGTAAGAAAGAACTGTACATTTTCTGGCATTATCCGTATGTACGTTTGATGTGCTCCACGTTGTGACTTTGTATCGAACCTACCAAAGGAAATCGGGATAAATTAGCTTCGAAAGCAACCGGTGTTTAAATATAATCTGAATTATTTTCATTTATTGTCCAAATACCCAGAATTGAATGTGCCACTGTGTATGGAATCGTTGGCGAGGGTGAAAGTATTGACTGAATTGTGCAATGACTCCTACCCGTAATACCCAGACAGGTAGCACAATGCGAAACGACACAGACATCTGAAGTGATGGGATACTAGGTTTTCTTCCGTTACAGATTAGCTTGAATACTCCGTGGTTTACCAGTATCGGGATTGCGACCAGTAAGCTGGCTTTCTACTCCAAATTAACCGTGTCCAATCTAAACCCCCCCCCCAGTCGCCCCACTCGGAACTACCTTCGGTGGATTCAGTTATTGCCATCATTGCCCGAATTAATTGGTCGATTAAGATTCTTCCTTCTGTAGTGTATTTTGTTTGTGGCACCAACACTAGGTGGTTTGCCAAGACTCGGAGAGGCTACCTCCACTTCAGATTTTATCTCAACAGACACAACAACAAACAAATATCTAGATTGAATTTGCCATAATGTGGGTCGTTCGGGTGAGTATTTACCCAGTTATCATTGGGGCGTTGTTGTTTATACCACCGAACTTAGTCCTGTATTGAGAAAATCGGAATAAAAAAGCTTAGTATCTTTGCGTTGCTTGGAACTTCAAATATTCTGTTGTCTGAAGTTGTTTCCACTTGAAGAGCACCCCATAATTCAATGTCTCCAGTTGAAAATGAAAAGCGTGATGATATTATTATTATTATAAAACTCGGGGCCATACCACAGACGCTAGAATCGAAATTTAATGAATTAAATCTTTGAGGAAGTATGCTCCAATTATTACGAAAGATGCTCGATATTTGAGGAGACTTGCTGTCACTATTATCACACATCTCATGTGATTATTAAAATGCACGAAATATTTTTTTTTTCAGTACTGAACTTATTTTCGTCCTTGTTCAGAACACATCGCCATATTTACTGGTCAACGTTACCAAGTAAGTAAAAAGTCAAAATGCGCTCTTTTAAAAATACGTGTAAGTTGTTGTTGATTGGTGTCTAAAATGTATAATGAAGCAATTAAATGGTTTATATAAATTTGTGTTATGATGTAATCCTTCACAAATTTCATTAGTAGATTTTTAAAAATAATTATTTTCAAAAATGCAGTTAACAAAAAAAATGAATTCTTCCTTCCCATTTTCGTCTCTCTTCGCTCATTCACTATTAACTTCCCCTCTATATGATACTAGTAAAGAGCCTTTCCACTCTTGCTCTCACCCTGCTCACATTTCATCCCTCCCTCCTACTCATCCAATTCAACTTCCCTCTATTTATTTCTCTTTTCGTTCGTTTTCTCCCACTCTCTCCTCGTCCTATATTTTTCTTGATCATTTTTCCCACCAAAGATGAATAAACACTCCTTCATTTCTTTTTCACGTAGTTAACCTTCGATTTTCTACTTAAACTATTAAACTGCTTTTTTTTCTTCTTTTTTTCTTTTTTTTTTTTGCTGATTAAAATTCCATCCCATAAACTCAATGGTTGCTTACCTGCTTCCAGTAAAACATATTTACCTAGGATTCCGACCTCAACTTGCTTGATTGCTAAGAACTTCGGCTTTTAAATAAATATTCTTTTCTTCTTCTCAAGTAAGCTCATTGACTGAACCAATCTAAACTTCTTTTAATCTACTAGTAAACAGAAAATTGGAGAATTACACTTCCCATTTCGTCTTGTTCAAAGGTCAGCTTCAAAGGCTTATAACAGGAGACAATGTGCTCGGCACACACATGAAATACTGTTGAGCAGAATGTAGCACCAGCCAACCTATTTTGATATGCTGGTGGACTTGAAAAAAAAAGCTTCAGATATTCAAAAACCTTGGTTATCAAAGTGGAAATATCTTCACCGAACTTGCTTTACCTGTCTATTCTAGAGGAATCGATTCCAGAATACAAATGCATTCATAACATTCTTATGACATTGCGAAATTGTTCACATACAGGTCCACACATCCATTGATTGCTTCTCTATGCACACCAGATTTGGCGAATACATATTTTTTATCAATGATATACAGGTACATATCATAAATACCTATATCTACAATTTATATATACCCACTCAAAAGCCTAAACAAACGCTCTAATATTGACACATTCGGATCATTAGTAAACATCTATGTAAATGATACTAATATTTGTGGATACATTTCTAAAAATGAAAATGATCCGTGCATAAGCAGCTGATCTCGCTTTAACAGCTCAATGGTGAAAATCTGCTTTGTAAAACTTAATAGCTAAAAAATTAAACTAGTATCGTTTTATAATCACAGATCAGACCCTGGGTTTTCTCCGGTCATGATGAATAGTGCCAATGAGGTACCAAGCTTTTGATCGTCTGTTGAGTCTCAATTTCACCCTAGACCTCAAGTGGAACTCATATACTATCCACTACTAAAGATGCTGGAAAATTGTCGTCTCGTTCCGTCACTCAATTAGGTACTTGACTCTCTCCTTTGCAATGGAGAGTTATTCCACAATCCTCATTTTATAGTCTTCATGGAGTTCAAAATCTACGCAGTCTTGTGGGGTGGGTGGGTGATTTATTTTCCATGTTGCAGCCTCTTTCCCAAATACGTAATGTTGCAAACCAATAGCTATTCTGTCGTTTTACGGCGGCAAAATTTCAGATGAGTTCCATTATTTAGATTCGCCATTTCAGACTTTTACAGCTATGATTCGCCATACTGTTTACGCGGAGTTCACTCTTCATCATTTCCTTCGTATTCCATTCTAAGAATGTTCCACACAAACATCGTTTTCCCTATAACATTCACTTTGCGAAACAAACTTCTGCGTGGGTGCTTCCGTGAACGCTACGATCTTAACCTCATCAAGTCAAAGATCAGTTACCTATCATCATTATCTTTATCATTTCATTTATTCTTTCATTCCTATCACACATTTCATCATCACCATTTTAAAAGTAACCATTTTCCTCGAGTAGCGCTCGAGCCTTGTATTGGTAGCATTCTAGTATTAAAAAATGTTGTTTTTTTTTTTATTTTTGCAATGTACTGAAAGTTTGATTTGCAAAAATCTCATGTTATTTTTGTAAAGAATGCAGTTGGTAACTACTAAAATACGTTCCCGCTCAACATGACTAAAATACGACCAACGCCTTCGTACTTTATTAAAATTTTGTTTGCAATTCATGAGAATATAAATACACCTATACAAACATCTGTAAGTATTTGTAATGTTCTAATTCTTTAATGCTTCCCATCCCAATTTCTGAGCTTCGTTCTCTCTTAAAACGACGTCCAACCAATTAACAAATAAAGGCATATATAGACATTTTACTGTTAGACACTCCTCCTCCTCCTCACGTTCTTTCTCTCACTTTGCTGTATTTTTTTCTTTTCGCCACCTCTCTTAATTCTGAAGTTTAACATTCTCTCCTCCACATTTATAAAGCTTCTTCGTACACCACCTTTCGTCTCCTTTAGCCTTATTACTATTTTTAGCTCTACTTCCAATCTTTTTGGACAACTATGACCTCATAACCCATAATGGTAGATGCACTGCGGTCAAACCAGTTGCAATCATGCAAAACAAACTCTCTCTATCTCTCTCTCTAAAGTAAATCTCACTCGCCGCCTATACACAATCCACCATCACAGGTAAAATCCTCAATTTATTATCAAGACATTTTCAACACACAGCTTATCAGTTTACTTGTGTATTTTATAAAGTCTGTAATATTCAATTTTCCTCAACTAGAAACATTAACAGTTTCCACATATTTATATAGCAATTTAAACAAAACGATAAACACTTTTTTGAGTTTTACCAGTTTTGAAGGTTGAAAATTTGTTGGTAGGTATATGCTATTTTACTTTTATTTATCGTCTTATAAACAAATGCCTTTCATCGATTTTACAATTAGAAAATAGTCGCAGTTAACTTGTCATTCAAACGTTTTCCTTTCACGGTCAGATACTGAACTAGTCATTTTTTTTTTTAATTGTTTGATACCTACTTTGTTTTTTGGGCATAATATCTTATAAAACACACGCGGATAAACAGATAGCACAAAAAAACTGAAAACGTTTAAATTTTGTAGCGCGTTTTGCTTTAAATCTTTAATTGGGAGAAAAACAGTCCATAAGAGCGACGCCAGTGTTGGCAGTAGCATGAAGAATCCAAATGTTCTTTTACATTTTGTGTGTGTGTGTGTGTGTGTGTGTGTGTGTAATATATATATAACCATAAAAATCTCTTCCTAACACTGAATATACTTCTTGTGTCAGTGTTGCTCATTGCCTAATATAGCATGGGTGTGGGTTTGTTTTGCATTCACAAATTAGCGCGCTTTCTATATAACTATGTCGTAGGAAATTCTGTTTCTTTCTGATGTGAGGTTTCGTTTTTCAGATAAAATTTAGCATTGTATTTATTGCGATGAATAAGTAATGCATTTAATTTATTATCTTATGCCCAACAATAAAATCTATCAGACGTTATAGACAAACTGGATATGGTTGAAAATGCAATTAAATTTACATATGAAATCAAAATTAACCTCTCTCACACACACACACACACACACACACACGAAACTGTCCTCCTTTTATGCTTGTTTCATTAGATATGACTGTCAAGGAACATCGTTTGATTGTTTTATTTGATATTTTGTCTCCTTCAAATATATATATATATATATATATATATATATATATATATAACTGTGTCCATAGTGTTAGTTTTCTTTGGCGCTTCCGGTTAATACGTTAGCCTTTTTTCAGCACGGTGTAGGGGTATTTCTTTTACTGGAGTTTCTGAACAAAGAACATTCTAGTCACTTCGTTCGCAGTGCTAGTAAGTGATGGTCGGTTTATTTTTTATTTTTTTTTTTTCTTCTTCCCCTCACATCTAGTTATTATCTCTGTACAAGGGATGCTGAAATGTTTTTATTCTAACAAAGAAAAGATGAAAGAAAATTGAGATAATAGAATATTCTGACAGATTTTGAGAAGAGGGTAAGACTGAAAACTTTTCAACACACACTTGAATATTACTACACTTAGTTTTACTACTTTAGTCAATATAGTGTTGAAATTCGCATCTGTCTTTACACCTACTTACCTACCTTGACTCACCTCTTTTCCTTTTCAGACAAGAAATCAAAGGTAAACTCGATAACAATTTGGGACTCATACAAGACGCTAAACCTGAAATCGTTGGCTATTTACCCCAAACTTCAGTCATGAGAACAAAAAGTTATATATGGTGGATGGATGACCCTTGGGCAGCACTTGTGGCTCTGGCTGCCATTATCATTCTGCTCTGTCTTATTGGAATCATCGTTGTTCTCTTCACCTGGTCAAGGTGAGTACATTCTTTTACATTGATCTATCGATATTTCCACTACAGAATATCCATTTTGGTTCTTGTGAACACTGTTGGAATTGTTTGTATTCTTCAAGAACTAAAGAAGTCTACTAAAATCAATCCTCGAATATCATCATAGGGTTTTTACCCTGGTTTTCAAATCGAAATCCAGGGTTTCATACTCTGATTACCCCAGTTCTCATGAAATCTTTCTTGGCTATTGTACTTGTAATTTGCAGTAACTATATTTTAATATTATAGTTTAGTTGTATTATGCGGCAGTCAAAGCCAGAAAATGTATGTGGCTTCCCGTAAAACTTACAAATTTAAATAATATTGTCATATGTATCGTTATTCTACTTAAATCGTTTCAAATTTTAACAATATACAAGAAGAAAACTGCTTGAATTATTAAAAAAAAAAATAGATAAGTACAAAGACTAGAGAATTCATTTGAACTGACGACACACAATTATGAAAAAAACTTTCCCAAAATTCAGTTGGGAATTGCCAGTTCCTGATATACACGACGTGATGCAAGAGGAATGGAGATAAATAGAAAAGTTTCACCAAAAACTACCATATGTGACTAAAAACCTAATATCTTCTACAAATGCAGACCAAAATCTAATTTCCAACTGGCTTAAATCTCCGAACAAAGATGATCGAAGGTTAAACGACTGAAACGTTGACAAAAACATCGTTTTAGAATATCATTGATTTCTAATGAAACTTTTGAAAAGAAAAAATGTTAAAACTCGTGGATCTTTTTCTTCGTAACTCCAATTCTTTCCTTAAAGTCTTGGCGAGAATCTTGAAGTTTTATTTGAAACATTTTGGAAATCTTTTTCAGGTACACAAAATACTTGAACCAGTACAGACTTCATCATTTGGCTAATGAACCAACAGAATTCCTAGAACCACCAAGCTTGAAAAATTTCGAAACTCAGGTAGATAATAATTTCGATCAGTAATTTCTTTCTTTCCTATTTTTCTCTCTCTCTCCCCCCCCCAATAGATAAAGTTTTCATTTAAGATTTTTTTTTGCTGAAAATGCTTTATTTTTTTTTTCCCATATTAATTTTTTATGTGTTATCAAACAGATAGTTTTTAATAAAACATATTTGAAATTATAGTCAAATGATTTACAATGATTAAGAGTGTTCGCAGAGGATCTTGGAGAAATCGTATGCTTTTCTCAGACACTCAAATTTCGCGTAGAAATCTGATCTCACATTGACGCCAGAAAAAAAAACGGATTTTTGACTAAAATTTCCAGTATTCTAAAAAGGATAAAAATAAGTTATTTTTACATTAAAATTCCTTTTAATAACAGATTTTGATAAAATTGTTTTGGGACCTACTTTTTAACTATGCGGCTTCGTTTAGATTTGTTTTCAGTAGAGTTGGATCGAAACTTCACACACTGAAATTTGTAGTTTTTATTAGATTGAAATACTGATCAGATATATTTATATGTGCAAAGATGCCAATATTTATATGTGCAAAGATGCCAATATTTATATGTGCAAAGATGCCAATATTTATATGTGCAAAGATGCCAATATTTATATGTGCAAAGATGCCAATATTTATATGTGCAAAGATGCCAATATTTATATGTGCAAAGATGCCAATATTTATATGTGCAAAGATGCCAATATTTATATGTGCAAAGATGCCAATATTTAGTTCGTTGATATGACATGAATTTCGAAACCCTATCATTTAAACCGGCACCAAATGCACCAAAATGAAGTATCTACAATGTATCTTTACCGTAAATAGCTGATGTTGCTGTTAGCAGATCTGGTTAGATCACCTGACCTTCCTAAATTCCTCTCGTATGACTATCTGCTGCTTCAATATTTACACAGGTTCAATGACAACCAGTCAATCTGCTTGGTTGGTGAAGTGTCAACACGCGTTTATTATAACACACAAGAAGTAAATTCCTCTCCCTCATATACCGAAGTTAATTTATACATACAAATGTTCATATATGTACAACACGTGTGTACGTGTGTGGCAGTTTCTGTTCACCTGTTTTCCCAGCTTCCATTTTTGTTTTGTCTTCTGTTTTTGTGGATTTTTAAAAAAATCTTTTTCCTCATTAATCCTTTCTTCTTTTCTCTTATTATTTTAACCTTTTTTCCTTTAATTTCTGATATAGTCGCTTTTCTCTGGTTGTCTTTACACCTTCCTTCCATTTGTTTGTTTTTTTCTTTCTTCGTTTCTTTTCTACTTTATCCATGCCGCTTTTTACTTTCATTGCTTTAATAAAGGTATTATATAATACTTTCAACCTATCTTCAAATGAGATAAACCTAGCACCAGTTCTCAGATGACTGAGTTGGTGTCAACACTTGCTATTCCACTTGCCAAACACAGAAAATAGTAAAAGGTGGCGAGAGCTATTCAAGGAAGAGCGGAAGTACAAGCAGTGAAAAAAAAACGGCCCGAGTTGTCATTTGCTTGTCAGTTCCTGTCAGATAAAGTAGAAAAGAACAAATGAACCACGGTGTTATCAAATCTTTATATGCCTTGCTGTATACAAATACATTTGGCTACCATCTTGTTAGTCGTAAATCCATTGCAACTTTTTTTTTTCACTGTGTCATGCTAGATAATTTTTCTCTCCTGAATTTAGCTTACATATTTATAAGTCTACCATTCGTCCATGCTTCGAATATTCCTGCCACAAATGGTCCGATGCTCCTGTTGTATATCGAGAAATCCTTGATAAAATACAAAGAATTTGCAATTGTATTGGTCCTGACTTGTCTTGACTTCAGTCACTTTCTCATCCCGTAATGTATCTTCCCTGTGCCTTTTCTATAAATACTTTCATTCTAATTGTTCGGGTGAGCTCTTCTCTATGGTACCTAAACTTTATGAATTTAAGCACAGTACTAGATTGGCGGTAGGGTCTCATCAGTTCAGTTGGATTGGCTAGACTGAACCGTAAATTCTATGCTAACAGTTTCTTTTCTCGCTTGTGTAACTCTCTTCCGGCTCCATACTTTCCAGCTAACTTTATTTTCAAAAGTTCAAATGCAATGTCAATCGTTATCTGCTGTCCTCTTGATTACTCTTCTATTGTTCTCGCTCCTTAATAAGGTTTCTCTTTTTTCTTATTCTTTCACACTCAGTAACCCCTTGTGCTTTTACTGCCTTGCATGGGGGTGATAGTCAAATGGAACTGAATCTGATTTTTTTAATCCTTAATTTGTCAGCCTCTAAAATATGAAGAGTAATTCTTTACAAATATGAATTAAATACAGAAAACTCACAAAATATTGACTCGTGGAATTCGAACCTTTTTATAAACTGTTCTTTTCTTATAAACTGTTCTTTTCTTAGAGAGAAAACAATGACATTTGAAAGTTTTCAGTTTTGCTTGTGCTGTGAACAGAGGCGCAAAGGAAAATTAAAAATCATTTGCGGTGTCAATAACGCTTTTATTAACATAGAAATAGTAGATATATTTGAGATTCTCAAAGCACAGGAAACTATTTCAGCGGCTTCCTCTAAATGGTATAGATTGACGAATGGTATTGTAATAGGCTATCTACCTCAGTATTTGAGGTCTGTCATATATGATCTGTACTGTGGTAGATCACATTCAATAGCAGCGAATGACATATTTGATCGGTTAATTTGACATGAAAATACTTTTCCTTTTCCAGTCTCTGAATATGTATGTCCCAGCCGACGAAGCTGAACGAGAGCTTGGTGAAATCAACATGACATTCGAAGGTGATACTTTGAGACGAGTTGAGCACCAGGGTGCCGATCCAAACGTCGCCTCAGCCGTAAACCCTCTTTTCAATCAGTAAGTATACTGCTTGCGTGCAAAGGTAGCGTGACTTATTTCTCTGTTTCATTTCAATAATAAATGACTAATTCTGATAAAATTTATGCACATCATACGTCGTAATAAACAAAGAGAAAAAAAAGTTGTCGGCTCTACTTTTAATTATAGGTTTTTATGTGAGCACTAGAATAATAATTAGCGTACACCGAAATGCGCCCTTCTTTTTCTTCTCACTTACGCACGCACACACACGATAGGGAATCAGAGCTGGCAACGTACCTTCATGAGTAGTACCAGAAGTTGATAAAATTAACGCAAAAATAAAAAAAAAAGAATAAATTAAAAATATCCAAAAACGTTAAGATCTTAAAACCAACAGAGGTTTAACCGATTTTTTGGTCTTTGAGGGAAATCGTCGTCACTTGCCCGCCGTGAAAGTAGTTTCAACGAATCAAAATAAAAATTAAATCTCTATCCGGCAGTATTCATACGGTACCACCTTCCGTCGATTTTTTCATGTTATACAGAACCCTAGAAAGAAAGGGTACGATTGAAATATTTACTTAATAATAACCATATTCAGCCCCATTTATAAAGAAACGCTTTATCTCATTTCTATTGTTCTTTTTCTTTTAAATTTATAATTCCCGAAAAATTAAGACAAACAAGAAATTATTGTATCCATGTATGTTCCACAATTTTATCTAACTCATCAAATACCTTGATATCACGTATGGCACTTAATGAATATTTGACAGTGACTGTAGCAAACCAGAGTGGAATTTGAACTCGCCTCTCCATTACACCACATACCCTGTCAAATATTATGAAGTTATCATTAAAATGTGTCAGAATTAAATGGACTGTCAGATTTTGCTACAAAAAGTGATAAATAATTGAGTTCTATGCCAATTTTATTGATTTACTTTGTCAGGTATGGTATGTTCAATGAAGGACGAGTCATCATTTTTGGCATTTATGCGGTTGATTCAAATCTTAGATTCACTCATAAGGATGGTCAAAAGGTTACATTTTAATTATTGACAGATGATAAATTCACGCATAACACTTAAAAGAATTGCATTAAGTTCTTAGTTTTCAGGTAATAAAATAATTTCCCCATGGTTTGATTTCAGAAATATACAAGGGGTGCTGAAGAATTATCAGTTCGACCAGTCTTCCCAAAATGAGTATTTTAATGACCAGAGAACAAATCTGACAAGACAAATTTTTTTCAGCATCTTATTGCTCTCCATACAGAACGATAATTAGGCTCTTCAGAAAAGCGTTGCATATATACCAGGATTGGGCAATTACCGGCCTGCAAAAGCCGGATAGCTATTGGGCATGCATGCATCCATACGCATTCGCAGTCGTTACCCACGTTGCCGGCAACTCTCTCTCTTATTTTAGTTTCGTCTTTGCAACGGTAACATCGGTAACGTTCCGACCGAGTGAACCATGAACCCTCATAAAAAGCGCAAAATCAAAAAAAAGAAGGCCGTGCGTTTAATGTAGGAATCGCCACTAATTCGCTAAAAAGGAGCATACCGTTATGAAAACAATTTTTATCCTGTTTATTATTAATAGGAAAGTATGTTTGTGTTTTTTTTGGGGGGGGGGTCATGTTCGAAATTTTAGTTAGAAAAAGATTTTTGAGTCAGCGAAATTGCCATAAAATCGATGATGTCCTTTTTTGAGAAATCTGTTAAAAAAAAAAAAAACAATTTTATATTCTGTTTAAAAATCAATTATACTTTTTTTTAAATTTGAGGAAAATTTGAAGTTTTGTAATTGTAAACAAACGTTTTTTTTTTGTTTTTGTTTTTTTAGAAAAAATTTAGTTGAAACTAACTTTTAACTAACTTAAGCGTGTCTTAACTTTTAACCCTGGTGACTTGTTCCGAGTGTGAATTGATGGTTACATAGATTGACAGCTTACATAAGGGAAATTTTAAGTGAAGTAACTATACAGTAATTTTTTTTAAAATTACTTTTAACAATCTAATATTTAATTGATTATATTTGGGGGTGTACTTTAGCTTTGCGTTTGAAGAGGTTTTCTGGAAAAATAAAATTTTAAATAAATTTGAAATTTCATAACTGAGAATGAGATAAAGTGCCTGATTTTTACGTACATATCTTGTGAAATTTTATGGCATTAATATAAAATTAATAATAAAAATAATACCATAAAATTTCATAAGATAGGTACATGTCTTTTTTTTTTTTTTTTTTTTTTTTTTTTAAATTTTCCTCATTTTAATATTGTTATAATCTGACAATTATAAAAATGTAATTTTTTTTAATCATGTAATCATTTACATTTTGTTTTTTTATTTGATCATAGGCTTTTGCATAGCAATTTTTTTTTATACATCTATTTTTAGTGGACTAAGTCATTGTTTCCGTCCCTCAAATTTAAACTAAAAAATTGCAATATGTCTAACTGAAAAACAATAGATTATATCTTAAAAAATTAAATTAAAATATTTAATAAAAATAGGACGTAAAATTAAAAATTCCGAATATACGACGGCGGTCGAACAAAGAAAATTCAACACACGCTCGCCGAACGAAAACACAAAATTTTCTGAGGTCTGGTTCTTGTTGTCAGGTAAAACACGTGACATTATGTTAAACACATACATCCATATATTGGGGGGGGGGGGTATGCAGACTCTAGAATAGCTATGTCCAAAAATTCGCTAAACAAAGAGCATGCCCTGCTGGAAAAAAAATCTCAAACTTGATTTACCAAGTATTTTTTGAGGATTTTTTAAAAATAAAATCCTTTCTAGCACGTCCGAAATTTTAGCTAAAGATTTTTTTTTTTTGTCATCAAAATTGACAGTTTTGTAAACAGAAGTAAATTTTTCCGTTTAATAATCTTGTAAAATTCAATTATACTTTTCAAAAATTATTTTAGGAAAATGAGAATTTAAAGTATACTTAATGTAATTTGAAAGAAACATTACATTATTTTTTTTATTTTTTTTTAATTAGCAGAAATTTTTTTAAGAGAGACATGTCCAACCGTGGTTTAGGGAGGTGTGAATTGACGCACGTTAATGTATCGACAACTTACGTCAGGGGAATTTATCGGATGATAGGACAGAAGTGACAAAATTTGTTAATTTTTAAGTAAGACTAGTTAGTACAGTTAAAAAAAAAAAAATACACTTTCAATTTTTTTACCTTACGTTTGAGAGAGAATTCTGGAATAAAAATAACATTTTAGTATTCAAATTTTATAACAGACAAAAAAAAGCGTAACATAATTTGTTACGTACACCTATTACAAAATTTTGTTTGTTTTGTTTTTTTAATTAAGTTTTATATTGTCTCACTTATGAAATGATTTTATTTCTTGTAAGAAATATTTTGCAAATGCGACGTTAATGGTCACTCAGAATTTCACACGTGCTAACAGTACGAAAGTATAATAATGAATTATTCCTCACAATCAGGGGAAATAACTATAGCACACGTAACATTTTTTTCAGAAATGTGCTCCCGTAGTTTTGTCGAAGACTATTTTAATACATTTTTTTTTGCCATAATAAAAAATTTTTAAAATAGATGCATGTAACAAATTGTAATAAGATTTTTAATTTATGATCTGTAAAAAGTCCTTTTTAATAAGAACATTTCCAGAGTTACTCAGTTTCAAACTTAATTTAAAACAAAGTTTTTCATTCTTCATTTAAAAAAAAAAAAATTGTAAAATTTTATTTTTCATCAAAAAAAAAAATTTTGGCTTCGGACAAAAACGTCCTTAATATATATTATTCAGAAAACCCATTAAAAGTTTTTTTGTTTTTTTTTTTTTTTCTTTCTTCATTAGGGTATGCCACATTTTTAACTAAAATATAGACATTCCTACTCTAGAACAGTATAAAGTTCTTTTTAAAATACAAGTGTATCGCAGATTGTAATAAGCTTTCAAATATATTATCTGTAAAGATACTTAATAACAGCATTCTCTAAAGGGCAAGAATTGAAACTTAATTTTTAAATATTTAAGAAATTTGTTACACTTTGTATTTAAAACTGAAAAGAAAATTCTTGTAAATTCATCAGAAAAATATTTTGGCTTCAGGCAATAGTGTCCTCAACATATATTATTCATAAAAGCCATTAATGTCTTAGTTTTATTGGGTTTTGTATTTTACAATACAGGGCTGAATTCTGGCTAATCACCTGTTTTGATTTCACAAAACAAATCGATTATTTATATTCTTCACTCTTCTGCTTTTAACTAAATATAATCTATAAAAAGGCATGCCATCAAATTTCTCAAGTTTTCACAAAATTGCATGGGGGGTAACATATAATTTCATTCATTTGTGAAGAAGTTCTGAAAGTTTCATTAAAATCCAAGAATTTCCAAATCAAAGTGCTTTTCACCTGAAAAAAAATGCACTATGGCAAATATTACATAGACTATCTCTAACATGCTAGGAAGGATTAAAAAATTTATTAAAATGATCAAAAAATACTTTTTCCTCTTAATAATAACAAATATTTTGATGATAAAACTTTCCTTTTAAGTTTGGGCCTTTTTTTCATATTTCTTTGGCAAATTAGTGGAGATTCCTAGTTTAATGAAGCCTGGACACAAATATTTCATCAGTAATTCAGGGAATAAGACAGTGTGTTTGCTGTGTCACAAGACAGTTGCCATATTCAAGGAATACAATTTGAAAGGACACCCCCCCCCCAAACAAATCGTGCTGAGTTTGATAGCGAAATGTCCCAGGAAGAACGCAGGAAAAAAGCTGCAGAGTGTGTTATGAAACTGAAGGAGCAATAAGACCATATAATTTACAAAGCAATTGACACTTCAGGATAGTGCTACAAAGGCAAGCTTCATGGTAGCATACAACTTTGCTAAAAGAGAAAAAAACCAAGTCATTTTCTGATGTGCTTGGTAGATTGCGCAAATGTCCTGTGCCCTCATGCGAGTAACAAATTCAAAACTATTTCATCATCAAGAATTAGATTGCAGCACAGACTTAATCACTGATGAGCTAACAGAACTCTGTGGGGAAAGATTTTATTTGGTTTTCTTTAGCACTTGATAAGTAGTACTGATAATCAAGACCCTGCACAGTTATCTTTATCTGTGGAATTGATAAAAATTTTGTCATCACAGGAAGTACTTGGTTTGGAATCTACGAAAAAGACAACCACTGGTCAGGATTTGTTTGAGTGTTTGGTGGATTGTGTGGAGAAAAGTGCATTGTCATAGAATAGAATGGCAAACATTACAACAGAATAAAAAATGTGGGTATGATTAAACTTTTAGAGAACAAGTTAAAAGCAGAACACTCAGACAGTGATATCTTGTCTCTAAATTGTATTTTGCATCAGGAAAGCTTTTGTAAAGCTGCACTGGACCTAAAGCATTTGGTAGAGCCAGTGGTGAACACTCAACAATTGACAATTTAAATCTCTGCTCGAGGACATGGAGGTAGAGTATTGGTGGTTGAGCCTGGGCAACAGTGTATGGCTCAACTACCAAAGTCATAAAACTGGTTTAGGAATTACAGAATCCTGGACATAAAGGGGATTTCATGTGATTTTGTGACCAAAATGGGATGTGAGGAGTAGAGATACGAGATGATGTTTGCAACTGATATGTTTGAGAAATTAAATGAATTGTTACAGGGAAAGAGTCTGTTTTTACATGAAATGCTGTGGCATGCGAGCTCATTCAAAACAAAACTAAGTCTATTTGCAAGGCAAGCAGATGAGGGGCGAGTTTTGTCATTTCCCTTCTTTTTAGCAAAAGAGTGCCTGCAAGTGTTTCTTCCAAGATTAGAGATCATTTGCTGAGTTTGGAGGATGCAGCCACAGATTTCAGGACTTCTAGAAAATTGAGCCCAAATTCAATGTGTTATCTTATCCTTTCACTGATGACATGGATACAGTACCTGAGCAGGTGCAGCTTGAACTAATTGACATACAGTCAAATCAAACATTGAAAGAAATGTTTAATTCTGTGACATTGATAGAATTTTACAAATCTCTAGCTACTGACAAATTTCCATGTGTGAAAAAAATTTGCTGGGAAAATTTTTCTTGCATGAAACTCAAGAGTAAAAATAGATCCTCTGTGACTGACAAACTCACAGGCAGTGATGAGGATCTCAACAAGCAACCTCACTCCTGATTTCAAAAGAATTATAAAAAAAAGTGTCATTTACATTTATGAAATGTAATGTTAACTAATGAATGTTTTAGAAGATGCAGCCAACCACTAACCATGACCCTCTCAAAGTAACCCCCCCCCCCCGAACCAAAACAATTACCCGCCCCTGGTATATACTGTATGCTAATCCAGAATAAATCAGTTACTGTGAAATCGAGGATAAATAGTAAATAATGACACCGTTCTACAAGGTTGTCAGCTGTTTATAATATATCATCCCAAGAACAAAAATTTGAATTTATTTTTTTTTTTTTACTGTGACTAGTGACGGTTTAGTATATTTAAGAAGAATGACTGTAATCTTTCTGATAAGCCTGGCTCTGAAGAATAAACCAATTCAACAATACACTAATACCAAGTAAATTATAAAGAAATAAAAGAATTCTCACTCTGTACAAAATGTGATCATGATCAGAAAATCAAGTGAGATATTCAGCCTTTTTCAATCATTTTATGATTTATAGCTAACAAGATGACAGCCAGACTGTTACAGACTTATATGTTGTTTGACAACAAACGCAAAATGCAATGGTTATCTGCCGATGTCAAATCAACCCAAACTTCAAGTCAAAAAGATTTTGCTACGTATTTAGACACAAAAAAAAGTCATTAACATGGGAAATTTTAGTTCATTTGCTATATTCATCAGATTTAGCTCCTCCATATTGTCATGTTTGGTTCACTAGAGCAGTTTCTTAGGCATATACTGTTTATAAATAAGATATTTCAGGAGGGGGGGGTTATCATATGGGAATTAAATTGATTATTTATTAATTAAATGTCTGATCAATAAAATTGAATTATATTTTGCATTATTAACTCCTTTTCAGAAATTGATATTTTATTAGGTCAACTAGCAAATAACCAATTATTACCAAATTTATTTAAGGTTGACAATATTATCTCTAAAAAATTTTTTTTTATATATATATATATATATATATATATATATATATATATATATATATATTACTGTTAATTTTCCACACAACTGTTATTTCTCTACAATTAATTTTCCTTTTCTTTCAGACATTCCCAAGAAGGTCCACAGACTACAGGGCATACAGAGACCACAACAATACTTTGATTATTACTTCCCCCCCTCTACTCCTCAATAAATACCATGTTTAATATTATTCATAAAAGAAAAAGATGACCCACAAGTAGATCTTGTGAAAAAGTCAAAAATGACCTTGTAATTTACCCACATTCCTCATGTGAAAAAAACATACAATACACCAACTTATTTTTATATTGAGAAAATAAAAAACACAAAAAAAATTGCCTGTGAGATATTTTCACAAAAACGATTGAATTTTTAAAGATAAATATGTGATCAATTTTCTTAATCTCGTCTTTTGTATGTATAAGTTGAGACATTTCACTGAGGAAATGGTAATGGATGAATGGATTATACATTTTTTTTTTTTTTTGTATATTTTATACTCTTTAATTTCATAAAGTCGATGACAAAATATTCAGAACTCTTTTTGTAAAAACTTGTCCTCATTTTATAAAAAAAAAAAAAATCAGTTACACATTATCTGTCAATAAATTTCTACAAATTTTAAATAAGCAATAAGTATCAGATAAAATCCTTTTTTTTTTTTTTTTTTAAATAATTAACATGTAACTAATTAAGGAAAAAGATTTTTTTCATTAAAATTTTTCCAAAGATTGCTGGCTCGAGCTCACAATTAACAAGTGAAAATATTCTACACTGTAGTCATGCAAAATTTACAAACTTCTCACTAAATTTTCCAATCTTTTTCTTATTCATTTCTCAGTTCCAAAGTTGCTTATCTAGCTTAAAAAAAAACGGATTAAATTGTCATTTCTTTTAAAGCCATTTTTCCATATTTTGAATAAGAATTTAAATGACTACGCTTCTTATGATCGGTGACATTAAATAAAATGTACTCATTGTATACTAATAAAATGTTTATCAATAAAACAAGTAACTCAAACTGGTAAAATTGTTTTCTATATTTTTTAAAGATTTCTCTTTACGGGGAAAAGCTTTATTATTATTGAAAAATCATAAGAATATTCAACAATGTTTGGATAATTCATGCAATTATAGATAATAGAACTCTTGGAGACATGACATTAATTTTCTCTTTGATAAGTTGAGTCTCTTACTTTTTAAAAAAAAAAAAAAAAAAAATTTTGTTTAAGCAAATTATTCAGGACTTCCATCTTGAGTTCTAGTGCTTCCGTCATTTGAGCTAAAACCAACATTTTCCAATGATAGCAATAAAGAAAGATGATAATCAAACACTGCCAGAAGAACGTTAATGAAATTTATTCACCACTATTAGTAACACCTATTTCCACAAACTTTATTCAATTAGTATCTTTATACTATGAACATTAAAGATATAAAGCACTACCAAGCTGCAAATGTGTCTTCGTACCACAGTTTGAATCTTTTAAAAAAAAAGGTGGGAGAAGGCACAGGATTAATGTGTTTTATAACTTATCAGCAATAGTCAGTAATAATTATATCAATTTTAACACTTACTGACTGCAACATCTAGAGATGCTTTTATGTAAATATCCCAAATGAAAGGGATAGAGAAGTAAAGTCTATGAAATGAAAAATGTTATTTTCCTGGAATTAAAAACTGAGGAAAACCAAAAGACCTCAACTCTGTAGTTGAATTAGATACATGATGTTTTGGGGGATCCTTAAAATGCAAAACCTAAACCTAGAGTTAAACTAAAATTATATAAATTCACAATAGACACCTTGCTTTATAGAATTGCAGGAACAATGTTGAATAGCAATGGTGATGGTTAGGATGTTTTTCAAGGATCTGTTAATAGCTTAATAATGTAATCCAGCCTGGGAGGATCTTTTCATGGAGGAGAGATCCCAGCGTTAGTTTAGATTTTCCAGGTTCAAAATACTTTCAAAACTTGTCATGTTCAACTTTTATGATTCTTTTGCAAACTGTAATCAGTGCTTGTCTTCAGCTTAAAGATGGAGACATGATCATTTTAAACAACTTGTTCATTTTGGTAAGTAAAATCGGTCTAGTTTATAACTTCATTTAAAATAGAAAAAGAAAACTTATTCTAAATATTTTGTCATCGAAGATATTTTTCTATCTTAATAAATATAGCATCATTTGAATTATAGCAAAAATGTCATCTAAAAGTTTTGTACTGCAAATCAGATTTCATATTTGCCTATTTTATAAAATAAAATTTTTAAATATTTGTAACCTGTATGTGTAGTTTTCTTTCCTGCCATTATTTTTGCATTTTCTTAACTGCATAATTCATTATGTATTATTTTAAAATATATTTACCAATGATAAATCTGATTTTTCAACAAACAGAAATAGAATCTGCCAAAGTGTCAAGTAGAAGTGGATTTACTTGGAATTTTTCATCTTTAGAAATTTTGGGAAGAGCAGAATTGTATATGAAACTGAGAAATCAACCATGTGAAAACTTGTTAATAATTAAAGATGGAAATGGATCTTACGAGGCAGAATAAAGTGATTGGTTGTTTCTTTATGGAGATGAGCTTTGAAAATAAATGTTCAATGATAGATGGAAAGTAATTTCAAATTCTACAAGTTTATATTATTGAATCCTAACAAACAGATTTGTCATTTGTGCAATAACAGTCCAGTGATAAAGAGTGGACAGCAGTTTTACTTCAGCAGTGTCAAATAAGACTTGAAATTATATAAAAAACAAAATTGTTCATATATAAGATTGATGATTAAATGGATTGGTGTGAGTTCCACAGGTACAGTATTAGCCAAGTGTGTGTGTGTGTATATAATTTTAATTGGATACTTGTATTTCAGATGTTTTTATTTACAGTAACCAGCCTAAATATTCAAAAAAGTTTCATCCTCCAGTAGGACACATTTTTCTAACAAGATTTCTTGAATATTCAATGTAAATAAATAAAAAGTATCCATTTAAAAAAATGTTTAAACAAATTAAAAATCTGCCAGACTTAATCATTTCCATATATATATATATAAAAACACACATATGTTTATGCATTGTGAATGCTTATTTACAAAACATTGTAACCACAATAGATCACCATCATAACAATTGCTGTTACATTAAGTTTGTTTTGCAATTCACCTCCTGAGGAGATCGAAAGTACTCGAGTTAAAAAATACAGCACCTTTCTTGATAAATTTCAGCTTAACATCAAGAAGATAATTGGAGAACTAGAAAGGATTAATATAAAAATAGACATATGTCTATATTATTTAGTGAAACATGCTTGAATAAATATATATATATATATAAACTAAACCTGTAATTTTTTTTTTTTTTTTTTTTTTTAGCTAAGTTTCCTTCTCTTGTCAGAGTCCATCTTACACATCTACAAATCTACCCTTTGTCCTTGCATTAAATACTGTTGCCACATCCGTTGTTCATCTCTAGGTCCTCGGTAAAATACAAAAAAGGATCTGTAATGTAACCCGTCCTAAATTGGATTCTTAACTTCAGACACTTTCTCACAGATGTGATGTAGCTTCCCTCTGTCTTTTCTACAAATATTTTCATGGCTATTGCTTTGCCCAACTTTTTTCCCTGATGCCCTGACTATCTGAATTTAAGCGTGCTACTAGATTGGCATCTAGGTCCCACTCATTTACTGTTGAAATAGTCAAATGTAACTACCACTTTTACTCCAACAGGTTCTTTCCTTGCACTCCAACAACAGAACTTTCCTCTCACTTGCTTCCCTAATAACTACAATCTTCAAAAATTTAAATGCAACATCAATCACCACCGTCTGTTGCCTTGATCCCTGTCCTTTTTTTTCCTTTCCTCAATCCTCTCTTTTCTCACACTTTCACTCTCTGTAACCCACTGCGTGCTAGTGGCACTCCTGACTTGCTTGGAGTGAAATGCTTAAGAAAAAAAAAAAAAAAATTGAGACTAACCTACAATGGCAGATGGATATATATATATATATATATATATATATATATATATATATATATATATATTTTTATCAATTCAACCCATGCAAGGTACTAATGCCACTAAGATGCAAGGAGCTGGAAGTGAAAAAAAATGAAAAGAATTTAGAAAAAACAAAAATTGAACCCTAAACAGAAAACAAGTGACAAACTGCTACTCTTGTTCAAAAGACTAGGAAGGAATGTGAACTGGACAATATGTGAACCTATCTACTCCTATTAAGGAAAATATAAATAGTAAATAACATTTCAGCATTTAGACAGAGATGTTAAAAGTAGAGAGTTGAAGTAAACTTTAGGAGGAACCAGAAAGCCAATCCTTAACAGGAAACAAGAGATAAACCACTACAACTGTTCAAAAGACAGGGGAGGACTCTGAACTGGACAAAGAAATGCTGATAATTTACTAAAACTTCATCAGCTGCTATAAATAAATTAGTAATACATAATAAATCTGATGATCACTGGTGGAGGGGCTTCTAGAATTCCTTGGTGGCAAAGTCGAAGACAAAGACGTAGACTAAGTACTGCCAACACTAAAGACCCCCCAACAGTAAAAAATAAAAAATCAGGTGATGATGACAATAGACCTCAACATTTGAACCAGCAGATGAAGAGGGCTATGCATGATGGACATGCTACAGAAGGTGCCACTCAGAATTATAAGTCAGTGGCAGACCGTTGCAGTTTCATAACTGGATTCTGCATGTCTCATTCAATATATGCCACTGACACAGGTCATGAAAATCAAATGTGTGGGTCACTTCCAGGAAAACTGAGGTCCACCTTAAACAAATTCATACTATCGGCACTTTCTTCTACTCCGATTTCTTTCACCTCCAACCAATTCTTGCAAAGGCAAACAGTAATAGGGAATGAATGACAGAAGCAGATTTTGGTGAAACTGGAAGCGACTAGTCCTGAATCTTCATGTTGGTGGTGAATTTAGTCATCAACTACCATCATCATAAAGGAAGTGATCATCAAAGAAGGAATTAAATTCTTGGAGATGAGATAAAGCCGAAAGCCACATTGGATGATGATGATGCACAGTTGAGGTAACGCAATAATTAACATTTTGGTAAGTGATACAAGAATTGTATTTCCTCCAAAATTCTGAAGCAAACATGAATTAGAATCTTGACATAATTTATCATCCAGCCATGTTGGAATTCACTTTGTCAATTGGCAGAATATAGAAATGGATGTAAGCATGACATTGTGCAGATTTTTTATTGAATGTGTAATACATGCTTGTTATCAGAGTGTTTTGCAAGGCCTTTAAGTCAAGAGTAGAGAATAATTTTCTTGGCAACAGGCCTGGTATAATTCAGTGCAAAAAAAGAATAAAGCCATAATTTAACTGTATTCTCTTCAGTGGCTGTACAGAAAATTTAAGTTGAATTTCAAAGTGAAATGGGATTTTATGAGCACTTTGATTTTTTTCACTGCCTAAGTGAATCATTTTAATACTGTATTTGTTATAAAATCCTCATTAATTACTTAAAACATTTCCACAACAAAACACACACACAAAAAAAATCATTAACTACAATCGAGAACACACATCTGAATTGTAAGTTTTTTGTAAACAGAAACAAATGAAAAAATTTTCCAATATTGTATAATTAAGTAATTTCAAAATTACTGTTGGAAAAGTAACTCACAAAATAAATTTAGCTGGGCAATTCTCTTGAACAATAGTTGAATTTAAAACTACAAGAGTGGGTTGAAAACTCCATAAGCTGACTATGAAGAGGTGATACTAGTTGTGAAATCTTGCATGCATTCATTTCATCTCTTCTTAATAACTGCATTTTTTCCAGGTAAACAGGCATTTAAATGTTCATACTTGGCTGAAAACCAGTATAGTAGATACAACAATCATCATCACTGCAATACCGGTTCCTAGCCAAGTGCTTTTTCATGTTGGGGAACAGATGATAGTCAAATCAGGAGAATAGGAAGGGTGATCAACCAGTTCAAAACCACAGCAGCCATTGAAACCAAGGACTTGTGTGTTGGAGTATTGAAACCAGACCTCTTTCATCAGTTTTCCTGGGCATTTAGTTTTGATAGCTTTTCATATGCCTCTGCAAGTTGGCATAGTACTTTCTATTGATGATATGGCCCTTTCAAAAAGGGTCTTTTTTTTTTTTTTTTTTTTTTTAATTATCACTTTCCTTGTGGATAAAACCACCTTGGCCTTCTTTGGAGAGCAGCTAAGGTCGAGAGTTTTCACTACACGGATTGTCTCTTATCTCTGGCTCAAAGTGATGAACCCAACACTCATCTTGGGTTAGAAAATGTTCAAGGAAACCAGTTGGATCTGCTCCAAACAATGTCAGATTTTCTGGTGCACTTTTGATCAGGTGTCAGATGTGGCACTCACTGAGCAGAAATCTTCATGTCAAGTTAATTGTGCAAAATATTCCCAACTCTCTCATGGGATATGCTAATAGCATTGGCTATTTGATTTATAGTTAATCACTTGTCATCCATCACTATGCAGTGAACATAATGTTTTCCTCGGTGGTGGCAGTTGAAGGATGTCCAGACCTTGGATCATTTACAAGACTCTCTCTCTCTCTCCCCCTAAATTGCCCACTTTTTCACTGTTGATATAGCTGGAGTTAATGTAGCAACAATGTTAGTATGAATGTCCTTGGGGACTAATCAGTTTTTCTGCACATATTCTACACCACAATGTTATGTTTGTTGTTGGGGTTTTTTTTTGGGGGGGGGGGTTCAATTTTCAAGAGAAGTAGCTACTTGTCAATTTTTAAGTTAAGTTTTCTTTGAACAGTCAGATATCAGTTTACTTGAAAGAAATAATGCAGTTATTAATAAGAAGAGTTGAAATTAATGTATGCAAGATTTCACAGCTCTAGCATCACTCCTTCATAGCTATGAACTTGACAGTAAAGTCTTTAAAGCTCCTACCTAAATACAGAGCAACATAGATTCTCAGATGTCTCACATGTCAAACAAAATTTCAGTGCTCAAACAACATTGCCAAACAGTGCCGAACAGAGTTAACCCAAACAATCATTTCTGAGTTGACCACCATATTGTATACATTAATTCAAAACTTTTTTTGTTTATTTATTTTTTCTTAGATTTAAATGATATTCATTAGTTTTTTGTATGAACTTGTGCACAAAGTACTTCTGTAAAAGCTAAAATGAGCAATCATCTTGGGACCAGGAACAGATTAATCCATTTTACATTTTTTTATTAAAAAAATAGCTTATGAATATTTTGGGTTACAAACAGGCTTCAGGAATAAATTAAATTCATGGTTCTACTGTACCTCAAATACAAAATTTTAAATAGGGAATTCACAAAGCTTAACAGTAAGAGGCTAGTTAGAATTATTCCTTACTGCTGCTAAGGCTACTGCAAATGTGGTGCCTCTACAACCCTAATGGTTTCCAGGGCACACTTTCTTTTTTTTTAAACCACCCAAATGTCATCTTTAGAAAGCCCTATCTTCGAAAACAGTTGTGTGTGTGTGTGTGTGTGTGTGTGTGTATATAGAGTAATGGATAGCAACTTGGATTGAGAAATTGGAGTAGAGTTCATTATATCCACTTATGTGCTAATACTATTCTCCACCCAGATATGGGTAAATATCAAGACAGACTGGGTCCTCTAGCCTTGGTTGGCAACCAGTGTAGGAGAAGGAAAAAATTCTAAATTCAAAACTAGCTTGGAGATAGTTGGGCTCTATCAGGCAACACTACTGCTACTACTATGGCCCTAACAGATAATAGGATCATGATTGTATATAAAAGCAACTTGAAATTGTCATCATTATTTGGCTTACTTCATTTTTGTACAAGAAGTACTACTAAAGTTGCTTTAATTTTTTTAATGATAATCTAACAAATAGGAAAGGAAATTCAATATAACTATTAGAATTCTTGAATACAATATAAAACAATTTATTTAGTAACTCCGTTTTAAGTTGCTTCAAACCATACTGATGTTGTCAGTACTGAAGTTAAGATATAGTTTTAAAAAATTGTGTAATTATTGTATTAAGTTCCAAATATTGATTCTAATTTTAAGAGCACCAACAAACTTTTAAATTCAATTTTTTTAAAATATGCTTGAAAAATGCTAATTTACATCAGGGTAGGCACAAAATTTGAATTACCTCCCTTACTAAAAGAAATATTGAAGAAAATTTATGTCAGCCAAGAGACTGAACTCATCTGCTCTGAGCAAATATTTCAAGCAGAACAGAAGAGTAGTAACATTATAATTACATACTTAAAGGGGAATCATCTTCAGCAGAAATCATACTTTTACGGCACTGATGGCATATGTTATCTTTAAAAATAATTGTTCAACCAGGCATGTCCAAAGTCCAGCCCAAAGTCCAGTTACAGCCCACAGTCAAATTTCATCCTCTGGCATACAATGTACCACTTACAGCATGCCAATATTATCAGAGTATGTAAAGTACATGCCTAAGAAATGCAATTTCATGTTTTACCAAAAGATGGCGGCAGCACTGTGTGGTCACCCTCTGGTTGTGTGATCCTGACCATGGTCATTTCCAGCCAATTTCTAAAATCACTGTCTTTGAACCAGACCTGGCCTACATACTGCAGTTCAGATCTCAGTATAAGCCTTGACATTAGTGCAGGCAAGTTCTTTTGGTTATCCGAGATGAATAAATTCTAAAATTTTAGTGAAATTAGTTTTGTGTTGATTGAAATAAGTTACAAATATATTTGGACACTTGAACTTTGTTTTCTACTTTTTCATAAAATGAATGTTGGTGTTATGGTCCTACTAATATATTTTTAACTTAAAAGTTGACAGACATTACATATTATTGGTAAGTAATGTTTAATATTAACCCGAGATATGGGCTTCAGATATGATAGGCTGTGTGATTTTGGTAAGACCTGTTTAAATTTGTCATCCATCTGAAGAAATGAAAATATGCCATTTGCAATAAAATTTTTATAATTCATTTGCATTTAATTTTAGAATGATCGGCCATTATGCATATTCACTCATCAAATCTGGCCCTCTTTGAAAAAATTTTGGATACCCCTGACTTCAACAAAACTATATCATTTACCATTCTTCAGAAATACTACTACTAATACAATCTATGAATTCTGAAAATGGCTCCATTCAATTTACAAAGTCCCTCAGCAGTTTTGCTTAAACTGTCTACATTATGAAATATAATCTCACCAAAATCCACTTTCTCATTGATAAAGCTATTTCAATTTAGACTCTTGCATAAGGCCTCCATTAACACTGCATATAATTAAATCTTTGAAAATGACTCTCAGTAATTATTTTGAATCAGCTTTTAAGCCCAGTCAATAACATTTCACAGATATATTTTGTAGTGATTAGCTTATCTTTAAAGTCTTCTTAGAGACAAGATCACTTAAAATGTGAATGTTTATCCTTTTAACACTTTTTTTCAATACAGCTGAACCCAAATATTATGGATATCACAAGTCATTTTCTTTTTATCAATTTTCCATTGTCTCATTAATTTTAAGTAAATCATTTTCAGAAATTATTTAAATTTTACAACCAAAAATTATAATCAGTAATTTAATATTAATTATACAATTTCAGATGTTTTTTATTATGCAAGTCAATGTTCTGTAATGGTCAGTAATGGTTTCAAAGAAACCAAATAAAATTGCCCTGGACCTCTCCAGATACTAATGGAAAACTTGTGATCCATCATTAAAAAGATGCACATAATGAAAATGGCTGTAATATTCAAGTAAAATAGTTGAAATTCAATAAATGAAAGAATGATGAGAGTTATAGGATCCCATATTAATATGTACAATAAATGTCTTCAGTATATGGGAGAAAGTGTTATTGAAAGCTAACCAATATCTTTGGGATTTATTATATTATGTTCAATTTGTTTTATTATGGAAACAAATTTACACTATTATCAATAAATTTTTTTTTTAATAAGAACTGATATTATAAGCTGAAAGTTACAAAGGACATTTATTGTGTAAACATTGACTTTCAAAATAAAGCCTGATGCATCACTATATTCATACCTGTCAGTTTGGAGAAATATTTTTTTTGCTTGTGTTGATTTATATAAATCCCTCCCGCTAACCTTCATTTGAAGCCATCCAATTTGCTAAACATGATACCTAAAATTATGCAGAAGCATCTATTCAAACATTCAGTAAACAATCACATATAAGCTACCATCTCTCTATACACATCTACAAGTGCATATATATATATATATATATATATATATATATATATATATATATATATATTATATATATACATTATATATTAATATATATATATATATATATATATATTATATACATATACATACATACACACACACACACTGATAACTGGATGAATTAAAATTCTATTAATAGGAAGTCCCCCAAAATCATTCCATCTTATTTACAAGGAAATAAAAAATGGTTCCCCTTTATGCAGAGAACTCTCTACATTACTCAAAAGTGGCTTTACTGTGGTTTCAATCAATTTACCTAAACTTACACAAAAAAAAGATTCTATATAAGCAACAATCTTACCACTAATTTATTTTAAAATATGAAAAATGAAAGCAATAACAATTTTCCAAAGCTTGCAGCAAAAGTTCCTTAAATTTTTAAGTAATTTCCAGTAGATATAAAAAAAATTCAATATTTTAAGTTATTCCTGTTTGATTATGTGTATTACACACAAACTTTCTTAACTTAAAAAAAAAAAAGTAACAGTTGATTTCATCTAAAGCAGGTTATTCAGTAAAAGTAAATCCTACAATTTCATAGAGAAGTTCAGTGTAAATTATGAAGACTTAAATTGCATTTTCTTAAGTAAAAAATTATCAAGTGTGGATATATCCACACAAAGGAAAGCAGCTAAAACAAAAAATGATAAAACATGCAACTTTTTTTTGTTATGACACTAGTAAACTTAAATTCTAAAAATGTAAAATTTAATTCCAATCTCTAAAAGTAAAATAGCAAAAGGAGAGTGGCAGCCAAATTTGCAAAGTGATGTATTTATTAAACTAGAATTGGAATTGAGTTTCAAAAACGAGGCTAAGAAGTTAAACTTCCCATCAACCTTCATTAAAATAAAACAAATAAATAATGAAGATGGTGGCGTTGCATTCATCATTAAAGAGAGAAATGATAATTGTTATAAAAAAAACACATTTTTTTTTAAATTTTAATCCCAACATTCATAACCATTCATTGACCAAACCTTTTCCAATTTGTAATGAAAATTAGGTAGAAATTAATAAATTTGGGCCAGACATTTTAATTTTTTTTTTTTTTTTTAAGTCTTGTGTAGGTAGAGACGAATCCTCATAGTCCACCATCTTAATATAAATAAACAAAGATGTAAGCATTAAAAAAAAATTATGGAAAAGTTTAACCCATTTTTGCATGAAGATCATGTTTAAAACAAGTACTTTGTTTATTCTCAAATTTTATAGTCACAATATTTCAGTCAATATATTTCCTAGCCTTCTTTAAAAGAGATACCAAAGATTAGTAGCAACTCTGAAGAGATAATCTAACACTAAACTTGATAAAAACCTGTACATTATTTATCATATTTTATTTTTATTAAAAGAGTTCATTTTCATTTGAAAGTATCTGCCTTAGTGCAAAAATTAGTAACAGTTGAAGTGATTAGTGTAAGGAATTTAACATTTACTTTATGCTCCACTTTCAGAATAATGTGGAAAATCAGGGCTAACTTCAATAAATATGTACATCATTTTGATCATAGTTAAACATACACCAATCTATTATTACCTAATGAATTTTCTCAGCTCTTGACACATTCAACTTGGATGATACCGAGATTAATTAAATTAGGCAGTTACAGAACAGCTCATAATCATAATAGTGAATTTATCTGACAAATCAAAATGCTGTGTATCTACAGCACACAGAATTAGAGAGGGTGGGTAGTGATCCAAGCAAAAAGAAAGAGTAAATGAGTACGAAAGCAACAAGTAGAAGAGATAAGAGAAGTAAAATCAAGGAAGGGTTTTTGTTAACATTCTTTTTTATTTGCAGATTCTCCATTGTTATCATAAAAGAAGAAACCGTTTCAACAATCAAAGAGAAAAAAAAAAAAGCTGATCATTTGCCAACAATGTGCAGCCTCTAGAGACACTGCAAAAGCAAACAAACAATGGCTTCTGGAGTAAATTAACAACCAAAAATTGTCCACTCTGGCAGAAAGAAGTTATTAACCTTTATATTAATCACGTGCGTGCGTGTGTGTGTGTGTGTGTGTGTGTGTGTGAAAAAAAGGAGAGAGCAGTTTCAGCACATAATATTTCTATGCTTGAAAATTGAAAAAAGTGGCAACAAAACAGAACTGGGATTTGGGGTTTTAGATGCATGGAACAGGATAATAAAATTAAAAAATATAAATTGTAATATTTATTTTAGTACAATTTTTAAAAATGATTTTTCTTTTACCGAACAGTATCAACATTCTTATATACAAATATTAGTTGATATATAAGTAGGATTAAGTTTTTAAAACTGAACTTTAAATACCAGCTAATTAATTTTTACTCTAGTGTTTAACTAGGCAATTCAAAACAGCTAAAAGAAGGTATATAAAAAATATATTAGATCAATCTATAATGATTTATAGGCTCCTGAATTGAAAAAAGTATTTACACATCAGATGTCCTTAAAAAGGGTGGGGGTGAAGGTCTTGAAATAAAATTTCAAGTATCCACACATATTCTAAATTATATTGCTATTTACATCTTATACATTAACAAAAACTAAGCCAAAACTGAAATTTGTTATATTAAAAATATATTATATCACCACAAGGTAATATACATATGTGTAAGTTTGAGTATATATCTCCAAATAGTTAATAATTCTATTATAATTTTAAAATAAATTATGTATAATAAATAGAGTGGAGTAATGTGTTTTTTTACAAAGTTTTCTATGGCATATAATTAACTGTTATAATAATGTATAAAAGACTGACATTTTTAAATAGATACAACTTGTACAAGTGTTTGCATATTGTTTGGACTTGCACTATAAAATGCAACAAACTCCACAATATTCACTGTAATGGCTGCAGAGTTCCTTACCCCCAGTCAGGCCTGCCTCTTCCTCCTTCTCTTGATTAACTTTCCCCCTTCTGCTGTAGAATTGATGGAAGAGGAGGGAGAGTTAGATATGATTTGGTTTTGAACAAACCAACCCCAACAATGTTAGTCTGAAGAAAACAGCTCTAAAGGATCTTGTTCTAACCACCATTTCTGGAACTTCCACTGAAATGATAAAGGGGAGGAAACAGTGGTTGGCTAGAGCAAGATGGCAAACCAGAGACAATTTTTATAATCCAAACTAACATTGTTATTGATTTATCTCAATTTTTTAAACCACCTTAGAAGACACACACTACACCCATTCAAAAAACACCACACACTCTCACTCACAGAAATATGCAAAAGCAGACAAGTATATCTTACATTGTTAGTTACATTTACTCACAGTTATATATACAGTGCTTTGCATATACGTATATACAGTTTGCTATACAATTTCATCAAAGAGGCAAACTCAGAGTTTTTACACAAGCATATGCTCTTTCCATATAGTCAGATAGTACTGTACAATTAGAAACAATGAACAGGTGGTATCCAATACGACATGAACATTGCTTCTCTTCAAATTTTCTATAAGATGAGGCAGGAGACTGAAATATGGCTACCAGCTAACATGATACACCTTTCATATGGGAGAAAATATACCCAACAACCAACTAATACAACTGAAACTATAAATTTTATCACATTATGTGATAAATGTGAGTGTGTGAAAGCTAATATAGAATACAAATCAATGACATGAAAAACCTGTCTAAGCTTAACTTTATCTTATTACAATTATTAAATGATGATGCTCAAGTTTCAGTGGAAAAACAAAGAAACCCTATACAAGTAGGTTAGATTGTTTTTTTTTATATATATATATATATATATATATATATATAAATAAAAATGAAAAAGTGTGTGGCAGGGAAGAAAAAAATTTCTTAACCTAAATATAGCTTGAAGAAACAGAGATGTGTCAAAAAGAAACAAGTTGTCTTAATACCTCTACTCTAAGCTTTTTCAGTCACTGCAAGGTGATGAACTCGATTTGGAAATTCAAAAGTTCAGGTGTTTGAGAAACACCTGATTAAGTTTTGTACTTTTAACTTGTTTAAATATTTACAGAAAATTTACACTGTAATTGAAAATCTCAACTTGCTAAAAATACAGAGAAAATTAACATCTGCCAGTTCTTCACTTGGTTTCCATCAGTTTTGCTTTGATAATGGGTTCTTACTAAATATGTGGAATTCCAAATCTTGAGTTTATCACAGTTCAATGACTGAAAGAGGTTTCCTCCTGAATGAGTAAAGGAATTATATCATTGATTTCAACAGGTCTCCACTTCTTAAAGTTTAGTTTTCAAAGGATACCCACAAGATAGTATTTCCCCCCAGAATATTAAGTAATTCTTCAATATATTTAAAAGGTAGAAATTTGAAAAAGCAAATAAAGAAGTCTTAGATATTAATATTTGTCTTATTTCTCAGCCCCAACTGTGAATCATATCAATGATACATACAAATGGTAGAAATCTGTCATGTGTTTGCACAACTACAACGTAGTAATTTAAAGAAACTTGCTATTCTACAAGCAAACATAGGAAAGGTGAAGCAAAATCAGATAGGAACAAACTGAATAACACAAGAAACAAATTGGAGGTTACACCTAAACAAAAAGTTACATGCAAACTTTTAAATTTCACCATTACAAACAAATATATTAAATCAATCAACACTCAAGAAAAAAAAAGTGTTTTATTAACTTCACAGTAGAGAAAGAAAATCAGCTTAACATTTCATTTTACAAAATTATTTTTACTAAATATGAATTGAGAGGGAGAGTTAAACATCAATTAACTAAAGAACTAAATGTTTGCTTTTAAGAACAAACAAGAAACCTCCAAAACTAAATGAGGGCTGAGAAATTGCCTATATATATATATATATATATATATAAACACACTTGAATAGTGAGTAACAGACAAAAAAGAAAAATTCAATATTCTCAAACAATAGTTTTGTGACTTCGTTTTAATAAATAAAAAGCTTAAAACAATAAGGAACTTAATAAAAGATGTTTAAGTTTTTACAAGCCAAATGAAAAGAACTGGTATATTTAAGTGTACTATTAACTGTTGTTATTAACCTTCAGAAAATTCAAGGCACTGCCATCATTACACCAGCTAGTAATGTGGTTTTGTTAATAATAATTTAAATATACTTTTTAAAATAAATTTTTTAAGTTTATTATCCTTTAGCATCAAAATATATATATATATATATATATATATATATATATATTTTTTTTTATAACCAAAGTGTTTAAAATGGAGGGAAAAATTAAAAACTTCACAACTAAACAAACTTATCATACACAGAGAATAAAATAAAATAAAAAAAAAAAAATTAAATTGCATATTCCCAAACTTTTCCACTGGGCAAGAGAAGTTGTTTTAGATAAATTTAACAAATGCAAAATAGAAAGCAGGGGGAGAACCATTACTGTCACTCCTTTTCAGTCAATACAAATTTATCCCTATTTCTTTGTGAAGCATTGTCATAATTTTTAATTGTTTATCACAAATTGTTTTATCTATGCAATTTCATAAATGTAAAAGAATAGCTAATTTTAAATATCTGATACGTATGTAAGAAATAATAATAAATATACTCTCTCTCCAATGTATTAGAACTATTAGAGTTTCTTAAGATTCAAATAGTCAATCACAAAATTGATTTGAATAATAAATATGTAGCAGCAAACTGTAAAAATAAATATTTTATAAAAGAAGGGCCTAAAAAATAAAAAGGGGATGTGGAATTTTCAGAATTACAATATGCTAGAATATTTTTCATTATTGTAAATTTTTCATTATTGTAAATTTTGTGGTAAGTGATGTATTGTATAAAACAATAATTGATGTATTGTATAAAATAATAAGTGTCACTAAAATGACTGAATGACTGATTTAAAAGACTTTTTTGAAATTGTCAAGACAACCAAACTTACATTATCAACTTTAAATGTATACTCACTATAACAAAGAAAAACATTTTTAAATAGCATCAATCCTTGAATTTAGGAAAGCCAATATTTGAGGGCAATTGCACCATTATAAGAGTATTTATTTTTGTTTTTATTTCCTGCTTGTTTTCAGTTTTTCTGCTCTCTTTCCACCAGAGTTTACTGAGATAGAAGCTATAGTCAATGCTGTTTCTAGCGGAATTGATTTAACTAGAGACAGGCCATACATACACACACATATACACACATATAGACACATGCATTCACTCAAGTATACAGGTACATTCACACACCAGCCTTTTTTGCTGTTGCTGCTGCTGTTGTTATTATTATTTTTATGATATGGCTTGCTTCAGGAACTGGCTGAGTTCCATGGTGTGCATGTGTTTGTTACCAGTGGCAGCAGCTGCAGAAGGATAACGGCCAGCATAACTGGAAAAAATAAAAAATACAAGAGAAAATTTGGAACTGTGATAAAATTAAAATAATGAACATTACTTAATAAACAGGTTTCTAAAATACCAATGTTATATGGGATACCCAGCCTAATCATTGAATTCTTTTTTTATGTACCATGTCCCTTCAGGATGCAGGCAATCATGGCCATCCACATCTACTTGTCCCTTGTAGCGCTTAATATCTGTTTATTATTTCTCCAAAACCTAGTTCTACAATCTATTTGCTTAAGCTCATGAAATATGTTACGCACTGCTTTCCTCTGCCCCTCAATCTATCTCATGAGTATCAGGTTTTCCAAGCCCTCCTTCCTCATTAAATTCTCTAGAAATTTCAACTGCCTCTTCCTGATGTTAAGTTTCCTTTTTGTTTCTATTATCTCCAAAACTTCGTTGTTGCTCACATGTTCAGTCCATAGTATTCTCGGCATCTTTTTGTCAAAGCACATTTCTGTTGCTCCAAGTCTCTTCATTTTGAGGAGATTGTCCTGCATGCCATACAGGAGGACAAATATCACATGACACTTCAGTACTTTTTTCTTTGATTCTAATGAAAATTTTTCTGTCTCTTAATACTCTGCTTAACTTTTGGCATACATCTTTGGCCGTCCCAATACATTGATTTCAGTGTCATATTTTCCATCCTCTGATAAAATAATTCCCAGACATTTAAATTTCTGCACTTGTTTGATTTTAGTATCCCCAATTTGTAATTTGCATTTTGCTGATAACTGTGCATTCTGTCTTCTTGTAGTTTATACTTATGCCTTTCTTCTTGCTTTCCTTGGCTACTATCAGCACTGTGTCATCTGCATATCTTATATTAAGATTGTGGCCACCAATAATGAATCCTGGTAGGACTTAAAATTCCCTAATAATTTCCCTGAAAAATTCCACTGAAATTTCCCAGTTTGGGGACATCACATATCAGAGGAAGTATATAGCTGCACTGGAGCACCACTAAAAAGATGAAGTGACAAAGAAACATTTATATTCAAATTTTACTAATCCTAGAAAACAACGTTTACCATTTATTTTCAAACAATTTGCAATCCAAAAGAAATATATGCTGATCATGTAATTTGATCCATGTCAAATTGGATTAAAAAAAATTCCTGACACTAAACCATAATTCCAAAATTTGTTTTAAATAAAAGTGACTACTATTTTTCAATTACTGTTAATTCCCTATTTGCTCTGTTTATTAGTTCCACAATGTTGCTTTCTCACACGTCAAATCCACACATCACATATACATAAATCACACAACCTGATTACATAATCTTCTGTCAATCTACAAATGCATTACAGGGAAATTTAACAATATGAAGATGAGATAAAACCACATTGTACAATATATTACATTTTGATAACACTAATTGTGATTATCAACTTAATTACAGATGTGAGCATTTTATCTATCATACATAGCTAAAGATAAAAAGAAACCATGATCATTGGTCAATGAATCCTTAAACAACAAGAAAGAAAACATCAAAGAGTTTCATATTTCATATACTAAAAAGTACTAAGAGTTTTCAACATTTCCTGGGACAAGACAGGCTTCATTGCCATTCCTTACAGTGAATCAGCAAAACATTAATTATGATTCAAGTAGATTCATGCAGTAGAAAAAGTACAATAAAATAATCTGAACATCAGATTATTTTATTGTACTTTTTCTACTGCATGAATCTACTTGAACCAGAATTAATGTTTTTTTTATTAAAAAATGATAAAATAGTACAACTTAAAACTCAAAATTTGAATTTGTAAAAAAAAAAAAAAAAAAAAAAAAATAGATGTACAATGTTATAAAAAAAAATGTAAAAAGATAAGGATATCCATTTAAATAAATTTCTGATTCTTGAAATGGATAACTGTTTTCAACTAATAAGATGCAACAAGGCAACATGTTAAGATAAAAAAAAATGACCCTATGTATTTGCAAATAATTGACATGTTTACCGGTATATTTTTTATATGTTTTTAAAATTTTAAGTTTTATTCAAGTGTTATCCTGGCAAGATGAAATGTGTTTTCATATAAAAAGTGTCAATTACACAGGAAATTTACTGACCAATGAACATCTCATAAAATGCATGATGCCAAATCCTTACTAAATAAAACCTATTATCCATTATTCTTTTTCTTATATTAAATCCAAATATAGAATCATTGTTTTAAAATAACATTTTCTCTTGAGCTGATCTTACCTTGAAATTGAATAATACATTTTTTTCAAGTACAATATACTAAAGATAAGATAAAATGAAGGAAGTAATTTTTAAACTGCAGGAACAATTATCTCTTTGAAATTTGAAGAACATTACAAAATAATTTACTTACTGCACTTCTTTCTTGCTACCGATCTTCTTGAGTACAGTTCGGAATCTAGGTTCAACATATGCCCAAGATCCCATATTTTTGTGTTCTTCTTGGCACCAACACACTTCAGCACGTGGATATTTCAGAATCTCTTCCTTGACCAAGTCAAAGGGGAAAGGAGAAATCTGCAAGAGAATAAAAATATCATGACTTATCCAACAAATAGTTGGTAAGAGAAAAATGTTACTAATTTCGATAAATGTCTGGTGATATATTTACTGAATACATTTAACAATTGCTAGTAATTGGTAGTCAATTTACATTTTATTTTTAGTTACCCTATTCCGTTTACCAGTTTTCTTTCTTCAAATCCTTACAAAAGAAAACAATAATATTAGAGAGAACTTAGAAAAAGCAGATAAACTTTACTTAAGCTAATTATAATGTTTAACTCACCTGCTCAATCCTGGAGATGGCAATTTTGTCCACTTTATCCAATTTTTCTCTCTCTTTCACCAACTCATAATATACTTTTCCACTGCAAAAGACAACTTTTTTCACTTGAGAAGGATTTTCTGAGGCAGGTCCAGGCTCCAGAATCATTCGCTGGAATGTTGTACCATCAGTCATCAAATCAAAACTGGATCTGGCTTCAGGTAGGCGAAGAAGACTTTTTGGAGTCATTACAATAAGCTGAACACAAGGGAAAAGAAAGATCATTTAAATAGGAATATTGAAAACAGTTTCTTCATACTACTGGATAGTCACAATTTTTTGTCTAATAATGGCCAAACTAACAGCAAATCTTTTTTAGGACATGTGACAATCATCAAAAAGCTAAAGAAGCTGCAAATTTCATCCAACGCAACTGCCATAACTTTTGTTATTTACAAAAACTGATTGTAAAGAGAAAAATTTTCACCAAGATACACAAAACAGAATTTTTTTTTTTAAATCTTGTAATTCTTTCTATCCATATATATTAAACAAAAGTACTTCCAAACCTCAATACAAAATGCTGCAAGACTACAAAAACCAATAAAATGAAATCTGTTACCATAACATTTCAAATATTAAATCTTTATTTTGCAACAATGTTATTATTTTAAGGCTTATACAACTAGATATTATGCAATACACAAGAAAACGGAAGCTGCATTAAAACCCATATCCATAAAAGCCAATTTTGTCAGATTTAGCTCCTGCAGAAGAAGGCATTTAAAATTGAGCCAGCCACACATCAGGATGTGTAGATGGGTGAAGAGTTGATAGGAGAAAAGAGCTAATCTATGAGATCAACATAAAAGTTGTCCAAAGTGTCACACCAACCAAAGCAAGCAGGTGAAGTACTGAATAAAATATAATATAGAAAACAAGGTTCACATTCTTATTTCTTAACATGACTTTTGTTATCTTGTTACTTTGTGAGCATGCAGCAGGCCCTTTTCCCAGCTTTCAATGCATATCAACCAGATCGAAAATCAAAATGCAACATTGGGTAATCATTGACCGATCAGTGGAAAGCTTGGGCTAGGGTTGACTTGTATGTTTGCATTACCACAATATATTTAATCAATATTGCTATATTACACAAACAACATTCACTTAATATTTCAACCTTATATAACCAACTAAGAATTTTTGCAAACACTTATAGCATTTAAAAATTTTTTTTTTTTTTGCTTTCTACAATTTCAAAGCTTTACTTACTGGTTTGCGGAAGGGAAGAGCCACTTGTCTCCTGAGAGCGTGGAAGAGGTTGGCTGGGGTAGTGAAGTTACACACAAACCAATTGATTTCATGCAATTGCTGCATTTCAAAATTAGGGCCTTCTGGCTGAAAAGAGAAATAAAATCCAATGATTATACATCAGTTATCAAGTCACAACCAATATATATATATATATATATATAACCACCACAAAATAAATTTACAAATTTTAAAATCTATAATCAAAGTACACTGAAAGAATTTGAAAATGACAAAGACTCCTTTAAAACAACAGATCACAATAATATAAAGATTGTTTTGAATTTTGTTGCTTTTGGAAAGAAAACATTCCAGATAAAAAAAAAAAAAAAATTTATGCAGAAAGTAAATGTATTGACACTCTCTTTGGGCCAAGATGTCAACTATCAATCTCTTGAGATCAAATAATAAAATGACAACAAAATTTCAATAAAGGCTCACTAAACTGTTTACTATCAACAACTATATTAATCTGTATAAGTACATTACACTTTTTAAATTTAATTTTAAAAAAAGAATGTAGCTGCCAAACATGATTTAACAGATTTTTTTTTTTAAATTAGATTTAAAAAGTACATATTCCTTTAGTGATGGAATCAAAAATTGTTCCAGTTAGACTGTGATGTTTTCAAATATCCACCTGATATTGCATCTTTGGATTACAATTTATTCAGGTGTTTGAAAATTTTTTATCTTATCTGGAAAAAAAATCTGCAGACAAAATATTTCCACAAAAGGAAACAAGGTGTACAAATGTCAGTAAATTGTCTTTACTTACAGGGAAGAACTCAGGATCATCATTTGACATTTGCAGGAACCGTTCCAGACGAGCACTTGAGTGCTCAGGACCCTGAGAAGTAAAACAATATTAAATAGTTGAATAGTCTATGTCCATAGAATAGATTGATGAGTCAGTGAATTACTTTTTTGTATACATGAAATGTCACAAAAGCTGAATGCCTTGGTTCCAAAATTTTTTAATAAAATAAGATTATCTAATATTAGGTCGAGTCATAAATCATTTCTATATGATTTAAGAGTTAGGATGATACATTCATCATTACTGTTGGAAACGGAAATTACTTATGACTCATCCTAATAAATAGAACATATTAGAAATCATAGTATTGTTAGACCCCATCCAATAACATGATTAACAGAGTTCTATATTAATAAATTAACTCCTTTGTCTTATAGCTTGCATTGCTAAGAATTTAAACTATGACGTGCCCAAAATGTTTACATATTTTAAATTGATACAGAAAGTAAAATGTCTTGATACACTCTTTGGGCCAAGATGTCAACTATAAATCTCTGAGATCAATCACTTCGAATTCTTGGTTACAAATTTGAGTGTGTATGAATGAAAAACACACCATTGAACATTTTTTTTAGAGGCAGAGTGAATTATTCTTGTGCATTTAATTGTGAATTTTAATTACTGTGTATAAACAACTTATTTTCCTATTAAAGAATTTCAATTAAATGTTTGTATGTATTTTTTTCCTACTATCATTTAGAATTTGCAAAACTCAAAAAATGTATTAATTTTTCTCTTGCGTATTACTTTTACAATACATTGCTATTGAATTAATTAATTTTATTATTTAATTTTGTGTTTTCTGTATCCATAAATACTTGTTTTGTATAATAAGGATTTATATTCAGAGATTAGCCTTCTCATAACCATAAATTACCATACTTAACTCTCAAACTCCCAAACTCGATATTAACCTTTCTAAAAATTGGTGGGGGGAGGGTATATTCTTGAATACTAACTTCAGTTGAGACTTGACTATCTATATTAACATCTTCAGTGACATTTTTTTTTTTTTTTTTTTTTTTTTTTTTGGTGACATATACAACAATTGCAGAACAATGGAATTTCCCCAGAGATGAAATACTAAAAGGAGGGGGTATGGAGGACAAAAATGAAGAGAAAGCACACATTTAAAAAAGTGGTATAAAAGAAACATGACAACTCATTATAAAGAAGGAAAATATATTGCAGTATAATATAGGTGCGATAGGTAAATTGTCACCATTTTATATTTTTAATTCCACACATGCGTGTTGATGCTTTTTTTATTTTGTTGACTGCACAGGTCAGTTAGGCACTGTCTGTGAGAAAAATAGTACCATGACATAATTCACTTCGCCAAAAATTTGGAAACAGCATGCTGTACTGCTTGGCATTTGCACCAGAAGTTCCAATATGAACATTTCAGAGTGTTTGAGTGTCAATCTGGGGACAGTGCAGAGGATCTGTAAAGAGTTAGGTAAGTCTAATGGTGATTACGATGGTCTGGCAGCTTGGAAAACTCACTCTGTTTTGATAAAGTGCCTTGAGAAGGTAATGCTGCCCTAAGCCAAGAAGGTGGCTGCTAGAAGACCCTATGTTTGGCAACAGGACTCTGCACCATGTCACACAAGCAGGGGAGCCAGTCATGGCTGTCAGACAATTTCTGTGACCATATCAACCCTTACATCTGTCCACCTAACTCCTCAGACTGCAACTCCCTTGATTATTATGTGTAGAGTGCAGAAACCAACAAAACTCCTTGTAACATTCTGTGATAATCTGTGGTAACATAATGCCTGGGTGTGTCTCTATTAATCCACTTGTCAATACAAAATATCTTGAGCAGACAAACAACTAACTTGCAAAAACAAAAAGAATTTATCACTAATACAGCATTTCACAATTTTTTTTTTTTTTTTTTTAATTGGTATCACCCCATGCAAGGCAGAAAAGCCACTAAGATACAAGGGGTTAAAAAGTGTGGAGGAATTAAAAACAGAAATATTAATAATAATGGGGAAGAATAATCCGGAGGGCAGTAGATAGCGATTGACATTGCATATAAATTTTTGCAGATTAATGTTGGCTGGAAAGCATGGAGCCAGAAAGGTGTTCCACAAGCAAGAAGTGTGAGAAAAGAAACTATGAGCATAAAACTTATGGCTACATCTAACCAGCTCAGCTGTAAATTGGTGAGGTCTCGATGCCAGTCTAGTGCTGCACTTAAATTCAAAAAAGTCTAGATACCATAGTGATGAGCTCATCTGAATAATTATCGTAAAAGTATTTATAGAAAAAACCCAGAGAGGCAACCTTACAGCAATGGGAAAGTGACAGAAGCTGAACTGCCAGATCAGATATTGCTGATTCTTCTTTGGATTTTATCAAGAAGCACAAGGTAAATAGCAGGGACACCGGACCATATATGGCAGATTTAATGAAAAGTCTTCATATGTAAAATTGTATTTTATATCCTTTCTATTTTAATTGCTCAGGTGAATATACTACAACAATAGATTTTCTTTTATATAATGAACATCTACAATTCTTTAAGTTTATCTCTTTTAAGGTTAATTTTAAAATTCTGTGCATTAAGAACTTTCAAACAGATTTGTCATACAACAATGGCTCTCTTAAGCACTAAAAGAACCCTAAGTCCTAACAACAGGTAATTGTGTCACATGTCAATTACCCACCACCTTCATACAAGTAACAGTCAGATACTACTATAAACAGAGTAGATCACAGCAATCAAAGAAGTGGAAAGAAAAGGACCAAATGACAAAAATGTTAATTAAGAGTGCAGCTCTGACAAGCAGATTAAAAACAACTCATCGATTAAGTATCACTGACTAATATTAAAATAAAAGCCATCATGCAATTACTTACCATTCCTTCATAACCATGAGGTAGCAACATTACCAAACCACTTTGTCGTACCCATTTCTGCTGACCACTTGAGATGAACTGGTCAATGATACACTGAGCAGTATTGGAGAAATCACCAAACTGGGCTTCCCAGATGACCAAAGAGTTGGGATTAGTCATGGAATAACCAAGTTCAAAACCTACAAAAATATATATATATATATATATATATATAAATAAAAATTAAGTATAAATTGAAGGCCATCACTTTTTAAAACATAAAACTGACTATATCAACTAACTAATCACAAATAAGTATTGATTCAAAATTACTGTTTGTCTTATATTAAAAACAAAGATGTCTACAAAGCTTGAATAAAAAGGAATGACACTTGTTAAAATGTATTACATACCAAGGACACCAAATTCAGAAAGTGAACTGTTACAGGCTGTGTAATGGGCCTGATCTGGATACAGGTGGTTTAGTGACAGGTACGTTTTCTTGTCAACATTTTGGTGGTGCAGAACGTGGTGACGATGACTGAAGAAAAAAAAGTATTTGAAAATAGTCAATTCTAATAAGCACTGTATCATTTACATACTTTAATTTTCACATTATTTGCATTTTATGTATAGAACCAGCTTTGTATCTGTGCCTTTTTTTTCATATTTTCAGTTAAGATAATTTTTCTTAACCAGTATACACAGTATTTATATTATTCAGGCTATTGTCCTCAAGGACACATGGCACAGTGGATAAAGGCGTTGGTTAGATCCAGTGACAGGACACAAAGAGTGTGAGTTCAATACCCGGTTAAGGCAGTGGAGAACTTTCAGAGGGAAATTAACAGGAGATAACTGATAACTGACATCCATTAAACATGTCACGTGGAACTAGAACAGTCTACTCCAGTGAGCGAAATAAAGAGTTCAGTTCGACATTCCAACCACCTGAAGAAGGCCGGAGCGTACAACAGCCGAAACGTAATAGATATGGCGACAAAGATGAGGACAATAGTCCGAATAATGTACATCATACCTCATTTCAGAAATATAGACAGATACAGTATACACAGTTTGACATCATCAGCGAAATACAAAATGTTTTTGCCAAATTCTTCCATAATAATGACTGTGTGATGCTCTGCCATATCTTAACCCTTTGTGTTTCATATCTCCTCTCTTCTATCTTGTCTTATTAACATTTTACTACATTATCTTTTCTCCTTCCTGAAGTAGTGTGTGAGAGAGAGAGAGAGAGAGAGAGAGAGAGAGAGAGTTTATTCTATTTTTGTGGTCTTTCTTATTACCTGTTCTAAGCATATGAATTTCCAGAATTTAACCAGTTCTTCCCATATTTTTACAACTGAACATTATTTTTGCTTTATTTCTGCTAATTTCTCCACCTATTTTCAAACTTTCCCTATTTAGGTCATTTAACATTTGTTATTCATCTGATGATTCTGCTATTAATAAGATTTTGTCACCAAATCATCTAGTTTAAATATTCTCCAGTTATGTTTATTTCCACCCCTTTGTCCTGTTCATTTTCAGAAAGGTACCACAATAAATGATTACAGTAAAATCATGTTCCCATTGCCCCATCCCTTTCTCTGTATTTATTTTATCTGTATTGTACTAAAGCAAATGCCTTTTCAGACTCAACAAAAGTTAAACAAAGTGGTGTGCCATATTTTATTGTGTCTAATTGTTGAGTAGCCAATCGTCAACTCTGTGTGCCTGGTTGGTTTTCATCAAGACTATTAATCTCTAAGTATTTTTCAGAATAATTTGTATATGTTCAATAATGTGATAGGGCAAGAGTTATCAAATTTATTATTTTCTTTTTATAAAGTAGGATTGAGATCTGTCTATATTTCTGAGAGGAGGTATTATGTACATTATTTACATTATTTGGACTATTGTCCTCATCTTTGTCGCCATATTTATTACAACGTTTCAGCCGTTGTACGCTCCGGCCTTCTTCAGGTGGTTGAAATGTCGAACTGAACCCTTTATTTCGCTCACTGAGGTAGACTGTTCTAGTTCCATGTGCCATGTTTAATGGATGTCAGTTATCAGTTATCTCCTGTTAATTTCCCTCTGAAAGTTCTCCACTGCCTTAACCAGGTATTGAACTCACACACTTTGGGTCCTGTCACTGGATCTAACTAACGCCTTTATCCACTGTGCCATGTGAGTTCAATACCTGGTTAAGGCAGTGGAGAATCTCATCCACCTGAGCCTGAGGTAAGTTCAAGGCCACCTCCTCGACTCTGGCAATAATGTCCAAGTATGGCACTTGCCTGATGGTTGTGGCGAAGTTGAGACCCTTATTTCAGAGGCACTCAGCAGATATTGGCTGATGTTGATTACTGCTTTCACTGGTGGGTGATGGACCTTGTGTGTCACCTTCTGATTTTTCAATCTATTTCATTTTTGTAATTGGCGAGCCTTGACTACATCAAATTCATGTCTGAAAGATTTATCCAGGTCATTTTGGATCCTTCTTTGGTCTTCTTCATTGGTAATTCTGTTGAAGAAATCCTCAAGCCTCTGGGAGATATGAGCTTGAAGTCTGTTTTATCCAATGATTGTACTGGATCATTATTCTTACACTTCTGATATGTTTCTACTATAAAATATTTGGGTTTTCTTAAAACAAAGTGCATGAAAGCTGTCTTCGGGACGTCACTAGACATTCCAACATGGCAATGATCCAAAACAAATGGCACAAATTGTTACAAAATACTTAGATGACAGCAAAATTAAGACGGTGTACCCTGCAAAAGTTCTGATCTAAACCCCATTGAAAATTTATGGGTCTATTTGAAGAAAAAATTACAAGACAAAAATCTTTGAATTTGGAGGAACTAGAAGCTATTGCTAGGGAAGAATGGAGCAAAATACTTGTCAGTGTCTGTATTGACCTTGTAAGAAACTATAAAAAATGCTTAAAGGTAATAATTAAGAATAAAGGTAACACAATTGATTATTGAGGCATGAGAGTCAATAATTCTTTCACTATGTTAAATGCTTATTCAACGTTTTTTGGTATCATTGTTGGACATTATAACATTTTATTGTGGCCATTACTGAGCATTCTTTCAAATCTGTTATTTCATCATTTGCAAAAAAAAAAAAATTTTTTGATTACAACTTTATTCATAATTATGGGAGGAAGTTGAATAATTCTGATGCCAACTACACCAGAAAATGAATACCTGGCATCTAAAAAGACTGATTAAGAAATCATAATTATTTTTAGATGATTTTTGCTCATGGTCTTACCTGAATGTGCCTCTTTCAACATCTTGTCCACTGAGACGTACATGAACCCCTTCTTTAAGAAGGGAACCAAATGCAAGAGCTTCTCCAAGAGCCCAATCAGCCATACGGTTTTTCACCATTTCTTCATGAGACTTGAGAATACGCTTAACACCTGAAAAAAAGTAAATAAATAAAAATAAATAAAAAATTTCAAAAATAAATAAAATACATAAATAAATAAAGAATGGCTGATATCGTTAAGCCTATATGTTCTTTCCCAATATTATATTTTCTTATAGCTCACAACTTATTACTAACACAATTTTATTTTTTATATGCTGAGGTACCAAATTTACAAGTATTTTATAATTTTACATAGTGCATTAATAAACTTGCTGCTTTTCCATATGATTTCCCTGCTAGTATTGAAAACATTTCAGTTTTGCATAGTGTATAAAATAGTTTTTGATTAAATTGGCTTATGTACAATCAAATATAAAAAGACAAATCATTTGGACTAATTTCAAAGCCACCTCAAATAAATAGATGAAGGGATTATAATAATATTAATAATAATACAACTGATGATGATAATAATAATAATACAACTGATGATGATGATGATAATAATACGACTGATGATGATGACGATAATAATAATACAACTGATGATGATGACGATAATAATAATACAACTGATGATGATGATGATGATAATACAACTGATGATGATGATAATAATAATAATACAACTGATGATGATGATGATAATAATACAACTGATGATGATGATAATAATACAACTGATGATAATACAAATTACATTACCATTTCCAAAAAATAAAGTACTTTCTCACTTATTACACAATTTGAAATGTAGTATTAATGCCACACATTGATCAACAGATATCTGCAGCCACAATGCAAAATCAATTTATTTTCAGAAAAAAAGCCAGCTTATAAGAAAAAATAGGGGGAATGGTAAAACAGAATGACCTGTTTAGAAATCATTTAAGTGAAGTATCCCCCCTCATTCAAATGACATGAGAGGTGTAAGTTCATATGTATTTAACTATTTCAATATTCTCACAAATCACAAGCTCAAATCTATTAACCTCTGTGCAATTCAAAGTCTCCCTCAGGTTCAGTACTGAATTTCATGCCAATATGATTCAGTGTAGATTCTTCAACCCCAGTTATTGGAATTTTCATTGGGTCTTTGCCCTCAAAGAAGCCACTCCAGGGTGAGTCCAGCCAGTCACGATTTCGCACAGCTGTCTCCCTACGAGATGCAATGTAAGCTTCTTCACAGATCTTGTCATATTTGGCCACTTCATCCTGAAATTAGGAAAAAGGAAAAAATTAAAACTGTTCTAACAAATACAACTTTAAGTATTTTGCATAAATATCAGGAAAAATAATAAAAAGTAGAAAATACAAGTATCTCTACATTCCAGAGGGTTAAATCTCAGACAGATGATTGAGGAGAATAAAACAAACATGGGTCTTTCACAAAACAGAGTCTATTGTCAACTAATGTGTATTGTGACACAAAAAACATGTATTTCCTATAAGCCTTTTAGTGAAGTTAAGAGTAAATTTCATTCTAAGGAATACTTCTCGTCATCATTTGACTGTAGAAAATCTATATACTCTTAATATATTTAACTATAAAACAAAAATAAGCAGGTTTCTGCTCTGTATTATACACCTCAAATTCCTGTTGCGTGACAACACCTTCCTTGATGAGTTTTTCAACATATGATGCAAGTACAGTTGGCTGTTTTGCAATCTTTTTATACATGAGAGGTTGTGTAAACATGGGTTCATCAATTTCATTGTGACCACTACGTCGATAGCACACCTGAAAAATAAATTATTTTTATTTAAGAAAATAAATTCCTTTTTGTTAAAAAGGATAAAAACTCCTATTTCTGAGTAAATATAAATAACAATCATGCTCTATTAAAAAAAAAAAAAAAATTTCTGTTGACAATTCACATGTATACAAAATAAGGTTCTCTGCTGTGACATGACAATTCTATTTTTAATTATTTAAATCTGGAAAAAACAAAGCAGTTAGTCAACTGATTTAACAGGTATAGCAAGTAAGTTTCTTGAAATAATGCCAAATTAACTTTTTAACTTCTCTCTCATAAGATTACATCTGTTCAAGAACCATCATTGTTTGGTGCCTGACAAAATGACTGAGCTCAATAGTTTACCTCTGTTTTTGGTTTTTTTTTTTCAAAGCCTAACTGATTCAGTTTACATTTTAATTGTAAATATTACTTTCTCAAACCTTACTTACATGTTATTTCAGGATTAATAATTAAAATTTTGCATCACACTTTTTAAAAGATGTTTAGACAGATTCCAAAATCAAATTTAGATGAAATTTACAAAACTATTTTCAAGCTATTGATATCCTACCGTCAGCTATTGCGACATTTTCCAGTTACAAATCTTAATTATAAATAGACATAAATCTTACCAAGTCAATAACAACATCCTTGTTAAATCTGTGTCTCCATTCAGAGGCCACTTTGCATACATATATTACAGCATCAGGATAGTCTGCATTCACATGGAAGATTGGAGCATTGATTACTCTGGCCACATCAGTTGGGTAGGGAGATGACCTTGACACACGAGGGTCTGTAGTGAAACCAATCTAAAAGAAAAAAAAATGAGTATTTTTAATTCAGTCATTTTGCATTGAAAAGCAAAATGCAAACAAAATAAAACACAGGAAATCTATAATTGAGAACAAAAAATCATTTTTGTCCAGATCAATTTGTGCCATCAGTGTACTTTAAAATATTAAGCTACAGACAAAAGAGAAAAGTAAGTTTATGCTTGTTTTTCATTTTCTCCTTAAAATGTCAGAAAAAAATAAAAATTATTACAAAAAGTGAGGAAAAAAAAATTTCTAAGTTTTATCACCAATGACAAGTCATTTATTACATGCACAAACATGAACGAAAGGTTTGATAGAAGAAGAGAGAGAGAATAAAGACTCCTTTCCTAATCCAGAAATACATACTTTCATAACTAAATACCTATTTGTCTACACAAGAATGTGTATCTATAACTTGTACATACAATGCTGTCTGAAGATGTAAACTCATGGAATAGCAATTGCCATAAACATTAAGCATTATCGTTTATTTGTTTATAATGATAAACTTCAAAAAATAAAGCTATAGCAGATAAAAAAATTGAAAACTGATGAGGGAGAATGATGGCATTATTAGAGCTTTGAAAATATTTTTTGATTTTATAAATGCAGAATAAAGTGAATTCATTTAAAAACTAATTCATATAGAGAGGAAAAAAAATTTTTTTTTTTTTTTTAAAGAAAAAAAAAGATCTTTGCATAAAAATAAATTCCTCAAAGAAATCAATGTCAGTAATCTAAGAGAAAGTTCAAAGGTTATATTGGGTGTACAAGATACAAATACAGAAAAATAGTAATAATCTTCAAAGATACTCAAAATGTAAAAAACAAATTAAAATAAATTGAAAAGTATCAGAATAAGATTAATTCCTCAACTCCGTAGAACTATTCCACCTGGATAACATGTCATTGAATTCTTAATGAATCTTTCATAAATTCATGGAAGCTTTTTCAATTTGATACTGATTATAGTTTTTGCCTACCAAAATGTGGTTTCAATTGATACTTGAAGGAAAAAAAAAAAAAAAAAACAACAAACACGATAATGTATAAGGGAAGTCTGCTGAATAAAACAAGGTGCAATAAAATTTACATCTTCAATTTATTCAACTTAAGTAATGTCATTTTTTTTAAATATAACAACAAATGTAAAGTATTCTAATTCCCCAAACTGGACCCTAATATTGAATAAATTATTTTAAGCTTCTCTCCATATGCCTTAATTGAATTCTTTGAAGAAAGCTATCTCACCCATTGCAAACACTATAACCTTCCTGGGGTGATAGTAGTTTAATAAACTTTTTTTCTATTAAATCACCCCAATTGATGCTACAATGCTAAACAATTTTTACACAACTGAACCTGATTAATAAATGACTTGTTGTGCATATTTGATTGTCCTTCAATTCAAATGCAATCCATTTATCAGGCTCTTTTTGCTAACCAATCTCAAATCATTTCAAATGGTTCCACTTAATATACTAAAGATTGTTCACAAAAATTTTGTAATCATTTTCTAAGAGTCTTTAAATCATCATGGAAGTTCTGGTTGAGTCTATCTTGATTTTTTTTTAACTGAAATTTTCATAAACTAATTGTGAAACAATTAAACTTGAATGGAGAAAAACAAAATCTATTACAAAATGATAAATATCATTGTATTGAAAATGTTTGAAAGAATATCAATGGCACAATATTTTACAAAAGTTTTTCTTGATGTTATTAAAAACTGAAATTATGTTTCAAATTTATTTTTTTGATTAAAAGTTAATTTACATGATGTTACCACAGTCCATAGTAGTTTCAATAATTTCAAGAACAAATCTATCTACAATATATATTTTAAACTTTAGCACTCTGCATTATTATTACTTCCCTTATCACTTCATGCTTTTTCAAGGCCTCTCAATTGCAGTAACCTCATTGTTAATTTGACTCTAATTTATTTTCTGCTGACATAGTAGGATATGACAACACTGAAATTCAAACACACTATTGTTCAGAGATCCAAGTCACCTTCAATAGCAGGATAAACATTTTGTACCACAAATGAAGTCACATTCAGAGTGACAAAGGTTAAAATATGCTAATTTTCTGAATTTTTTAAAAAATGATTAGAATTCCATTTCGTAAAGTTAATAAAGAAACATTTTCTTGTGGAAAATTTACAATAAAAATGTTAATTCAAATGAATGATTATATATATATATATATATATATATATATATTATGAAATGGACAAAGTCCGACAATTATTTAAAGGCATTTTTATGTTTAACATTCTTTTTATATTTTTTATAATTTACTTAAATACTTGTATCTATAAAAAGAATGTTAAACATAAAAATGCCTTTATATTTATATATATATATATAAATAAACCATAACTGCAGAAATTAATATACTTTCTCATTCTTTTAAAATGGAGATTAAATGAAATTTATCTAACATGTGTCAAAATAACTAAAATCTCATCACTGAAAATTTCATATGGTCAGAAAGAAAGCCTTATAATTTTATGATTGTGTTATTTATAGGATGGGAAAGAATAAAACAAATTTTAATTATTTTAAAGTTATCCAGAATAAAAACAGATGATATTGAACAAAATATTTCCACTGCCTATTTCTTCTGATAATAGATTACAAAGAGCAAATTAGAAGACTTGTATATAAAAAAAACATCTCATTAGAGTGATTGATTTTGATTACCACATAGTTACCAAAGCAAACATTCAAAGGATATCACCCTAAAAAGCTTGTAATGAATTTGTGATGAAAATACTGGCATGAGATTGAATTAAAAGTAAAAGAGATATACACAGAATCATTTCTTTTAATCATTTTATCTAAGACATATATTTCAAATTATAAAGAAACTAGACTAAATAATTAAACGTTTCAAGAAAATAAATTTCATTTGGCAAATTGGCGAAAAATTTTATTTACAGATTTTTAAGATTCCTAGACATGGTTTACAAAGATATGAGTGGGTGCTGAAAAATTTTCAGCTTGATCTATTTCAAAAATTCCTCCTTGGTTAGGCTGAGAACATTCAGCACCTCTTTGTATTTGGGAGACTATCAATAAATGCAACTCCTCAAACCGTATAACAGTTTAGGACAGAATACTGGAGGCTGTGTAATACTGATATTATTTTAAATTAAATGCACATCTTAGAGGCCCACAAAAAATACATTTATTTCATTCAATCCTTCATTCTTTAAGCTAAAATTTAAAGTTTTTTATTTTTTGCCATTTTGTTTTAGAAAATGGAGGTGGATTTTGTATTCATAACTTTATAGTCCTTGTTACTTGCATAAGTTTGTGTCAAATCCAATGTAAGAATTTAAACTGCCACAATTGTTTGTTTTTTTTATTACTTGATAAAATTTAATAATACATGACAGGAAAATTGGATGAAGATCTGTAAGAATAAAAGCATTAAAAAAATAAACAGGTACCTGATTGTTCACAACAATGTGGATGGCACCATGGGTTGTATAGGCCGGAAGGTCACTCAAATGAAAAGTTTCATACACTACACCTTGGCCAGCAAATGCTGCATCACCATGAAGGAGAATACTCATCACCTACATAGCAATCAAATATAATATTTCAAAGAGAGAAGAAAGGCAAATAATCTTGATATCATATGGATTTAGGTAGCATCAGATTTGTCAAAGTGTTTACAAAACCTGATAAATTTATATCTCAAGAGAAAAATGACAAAATGGAATAAGCTATTAAAATGCCAATTTAATAATGCTTTTATACAAGATTAATAAAATTTAAAATAAAGGCTACCAAATATATTGAGTGACTTAAGTTTTAAACATCAGCAGTTAAAATAGACTTTCTTTATAAGATGTCAAGGAAAAAATAATTAAAATAGTACATCAAAGATATAAGTGAAAATTAAGACCCACTCTTTTGCCATCTGTATCACCCTGATAGAATTGCTCTGCTTTTGTCTTTCCCTGTACAACCGGATTTACAGCTTCCAGATGAGATGGGTTAGCTACCACAGACAGCTTGATGTTCTTGTTTGTCACTCGGTTCAAGCGTTCATGAGACATGCCTAAGTGGTATTTCACGTCTCCAGATCCCTCGTCTGATGGTTCCAGCTTAGAGTCAAACTGACAAATAATCTGTTCCAAGGGTTTACGACAAACGTTGGCTAATACATTTAAACGGCCCCTGAAATTACAAAAAATTAGTTTGACAATTTAAAGTAACAATGTAAACATGTCTTTACAAAGAAATTACTGATAATATATTTTAAAGTTTAAATTAATTTAATATCCTCACAATGGAGGAAGTGTGTGTGTGTGTGTGTCCGCATATATATTAACCTGAGGGTGCATGGGTAGCTTAGCTATCAGTGCAGAAAGTTGAGGGATCTGCAAGCCAATCAACAGCAGTCACCTTTGCATAAATGACCATACAGTTATTATGTCTCTATTTTTTACTAGTATGTTTCAGATAGAGTCTGGTAACTTTGTGTTTAAATGGATTCTAATAGAGCTGTGGTCAAATACCAGACTCCATCTGGAACATACTAGTAGAAAATACATACATAACTTCATCTACATGTAAAAAAAGATTAAAAATAATGGAAACTATTTACATTATTCAGACTATTGTCCTCACCTTTGTCGTCATATTTATTGCAACATTGTATGCTCCAGCCTTCTTCAGGTGGTTGGAATGTCGAACTGCACTCTTTATTTCGCTCACTGAGGTAGACTGTTCTAGTCCCACATGCCAAGTTCTCCACCGCCAAAACCAGGTATTGAACTCACACTCTTTGGGTCCTGTCACTGGATCTAACTAACACCTTTATCCACTGTACCATGTGTCCTTGTGGACAATAGTCCGAATAATATAAATACATCTGCATATGATTTTCTGGGTATTATAAACCTAATGTCTTCAGAAACCATTTTTACCAGTGCTCATATTGCAATTTTTGCTGTTATCATTGAATGTTTTTACCAGAGCTCATATTGCAATTTTTCTTGTTATTATCACTTTTCTCTGGCACTCCTTATTACTGGTTCCCATATTGTATTCATTTCTATTCTTGGTCGGCTCAGGAGATTTTTGTGGCCTAGCATATGTGTTGATTCCTTAAGTTAACATATTTTCCAATGATGTTCTTTGTCTATGATCTCAACCTGATCCCACAGAGGGCGGTGATCTCCCTTTTCTCTCCATATGTAGTCAGCCATGCCTGATTTTTCCACTTCCCCTTGTGTTACAGCTTTCTGGTGTTCTTGAAGCCTTACCTTAAGGGGGCAGCCTGTCTTCCCTTTATATTTCTTTCCACAACTGCACGGGATGGCGTACACACAGTCTTTAGTCATGTTCTCCTCTGAGAGGGGTCTTTAGTCATGTTCTCCTCTGAGAGGGGTCTTAGTCAGGAGAGATATCTGCAAAGTGTCGCCCAGCTTTTGAAGGTTGTCCTGATGTTATATGGACCGCAGTATTTTCTCCGATAACCCCTTCACATAAGGCAGGCAGACTGTTTTTCTGAGTGTTGTTGTCCTCCTGTTGCACCTGCCTATCCCAGTTTATTGGGGTTGCTGCCATGTTCCCAGGGTAGTTGTTACATTGTAGGGTACTGCTTATACTGACCAATTCTTTATCTAATGTCTCTGGGTCACCACTTATGACTTTTGCTTGGTGTATGGCGACAAAAATTAGGACAATAGTCCGAATAATGTAAATAGTGTACATAATACCTCATCTCGGAAATATAGACAGATACTAAAACTAATGAAAGCCTTAATAATAAAAAAAAAAGGCCAACACTTAATAATATTAACTACGAACACAGTCACAATGTGCTGTGTTCAGAAAATAAAACATCCCTTAACTCTAAAATATACACACAACCAATACACCCAATTAAAAAGCAAAACTAAAATCATCCTTAATAATGGCAAGAGTATAGCCAAACTCACTTGGAATTATAGAACATTTGGACAGTTTCTACATACACAGTGTCCAAAAAAGAAAACACTTTTTCAAACACAAGAAAAATTAAATAAAAAGCTTAATCACAGTACCTTGTCTGTCATCTTTAATGAAACATGTATAAATGAAGGATTGCTGCCTAAATACACTCTCTCTCTCTCTATATATATATATATTTGATAAAAATATAGTTTTACGGGTATGCTATATTTATGGGTAAAAGTGCTCAATATCACAGAGTATGTAGATATAAAAATATAAGAGAGTTGGCTACTTTATTTGTTGAGTTCAAAGTAATACATCTACTTGCATTTATGAGAGTGTTTTGTGCTGTTTTTGGTGAAATTTGGTTTTTTGTTATTTAATTTCCCATATACTTAGAAAGTATTGTGCTGTTCACATATTTACTATTTGTAAAGGATGTTTTTGCACATGGTTTCTGTTTCCAGGGTCCTTCAGTTACTCTTATGTAGGTTTTTCTTCATTATCTTCCACAATTATTCGTACTCAACCTGTAGGATAACCATTATCACCTAACCAATAATCATTAGGATAATACAATAGACCTGACTATCCATAATGCACCATTGACCAGCATATATACCCAAGCCAAAACACACATGGCCTAGAAATTGCATTCAAGCATGAAACAGACTCTGCTGACACACAGTGTTGACCAGAGAGAGAATGAGAGTGTGTGTATACATACACACACACAACCAATTTCTCTTCTGACCAAAGTAAAATTTGAATCAGATCTTTTTAAAAGCTTAAATATCTTTCCATACATTCCAAATATTTTTGTAAAGATTTAATTCATTTATATAGATGTTAGTAGATATCAGTGTTTCAATCTGCTTTTCTTCTCTACACACCAACACAATTCCTTCTCATTTTTGTTTGCTGTCAGTGGCTAATGTAAATTTGAAGTTTCCTCCATCATTAATTTCTCTCCCCAAATTAATAAGGTTTATAAATCTGTACTTAAAATTAAAACTTCTATCAAAAACAGAAATGTTAGCCATTACTTTACTATTCTTAAAATGTTACTCCATCTCCAAACATTTGACATCTTCAGATATAGCCACAAGTAGTTCACACTAGAAAAGAATTACATCTATGAAAAATAGGTCCTTACAAATTTATAGATAAAAGCAGCAATCTGTGTAAAATGCTTTCACTTCCCATACACCCAATAAAAATACAGCTATGAATTATGAGGCATGATACAATAAGTCAAATATTGGTGATAATTATACTCTTAAATGCTACTACATCAAAAAAAAAAAAAATAAAGACCTGTGAGGCATGCCAATGATGAAGCTGTCCACTCCTAGAGCACTGCAGGAATCTATGACAGCCTTCATAGCAGGGATCAGAACTTCACAGCCTTCAATACCAAAACGCTTTTCAGATGACCATTTTCTGGCAAGAAAGTCTTCAAACCTAAACAAAATCAATGGAAACAAATTAAAAAAGTCATAAATTTAATGAGCAAAACTGTAAAAAGGAAATACATTGTTCATTATTTTGAAAAGCAGAAAAGGATAAACAAGAAATAGTTTCCATTTCATGATAAGATACAAATAACAATCTAGCTTATTTGCAAAATGATTTCATATCAATCTTCTTTCTGACTGAAACTTAACATTGTTTTCTAATCATAAAAATTGTAGCAAAATAATTTTATATATCATTAACATATTCAAATATTTCAAAATGTATCTAAAGTTATTAAAATTAATGACTCGCATAGATATGACTTCCTCTTGAATCATTTCACCCCAAGCCAGGCAAAATTTCCAGTAGGTTACAGGGAGTGAAAGAGAATAAGAATTTTGTGAGGAAAAGTTAGCAAAGGACAATAAAGGAATAGGGTTCAGTTAGAAGATGGTGATTGACATTGCATTTAAATTTTTGAAGATTGTAGGTAGCAGAGAAGCAATAAATCGAAAGGGAGTTCCACAGGTAAGAAGTACAAGAAAAGAAACTGTTAGAATAGAAGTGGCAATTGCATTTAGTTAGGTCAACAGTAAAATGACAAGACCTAATTGCCAATCTAGTAGCATGCTTAAATTCATGAAGTCCGCACAACTGCCACAAAAATATTCATAGAAAAGACAGCAGGGAAGCTATGTCACATTGGTAAAAAAGTGACGTAAGTAGAGATGCCAGATCAGGATCAACCACATTACTGATTATCAAAAATTAAAAAAAAAAAAAAAAAAAAAACGTTTAAAATTAAATTTACATTTGCTCTCTTTAAAAATTTCATTTGGGAGAGTGAAGTCTAAACTTACCTGACTGATCGGACAAGACGAGCCAAAATAAGTCTTTTTTCTTCAGCATCAAACTGCATAATGTTAGGGGCTTCAAATTTGCGCCGGATCCAGTCAGTCTGTTCTAGATTGTTGATAAACATAAATTCAATGCCAATTTGTCGACAGTAGATCTCCTGAAAGAGCCATCAATGGAATACTCAGGAACATGTTTAACTACACAAGGGAAGGGAGGGTAATAAAAACATGTTTTGACACATTAACATCAATGTGTCATGTCCTTTAGTGCAGGTAAAATGCTTTTGAAATGACACAAACACTAGAAATCTAGAATAAGACTGTTGCCTAGACAATTACAGAAATGGGGATTAACACTTTTCTTTCAGCTAATAGTTTCAGCAAGCTGACACAAAAATCACCTGATCTCATGAATTTAAATAAGCAAAAAATAGTGAACAGACTTAGTCTTTTACTGCCTCTCATTATAAGAATGACATATGTATTCTTACCTGGCTATCAGAATTTTGCCCTAAACAACTGATAAACATTCAATTTAACATTCAACTCTCCACTCATCAAACATCAGGAATGTAAGGTCTGTAAAATACATAATTCTTCTAAACAATCATCACATGATCATTACTATAAATGTAAATTGCATCACACAAAAAAGTGATATCCTTTAAATGCAAAATTTAAAACAAAAAAAAGATACTGCAGTTGAAATGTCAAAGATAATAGTATCCAATTTTTAAGTTATTATCTGAGCTAAATGCAAATCATGTCAACTAATTGAACAATTCAGTTAAATAATATGTACTTTATTGTCTATGGTCATATGTTGATAATTTCTCAAACAGATACAAAAAGTTCAAATTGTTTCATAAGTTTAATCAGGTGATAGGCATATTAAAGGAAAAGGTTTGCAGCCAGAAAATTCCTTATGCTTACATCTGTAACAAGGTGTTTGACATTAACAAATGAATACTTACCTCCAGCCTCTGGATGATTGTTCGCAAAGGCAGTTCAGTCTTGTCTCCGCCAATGTAAGTGGTGTGAGGAAGTCTAAAAACTTTATCTAGATCAGGCTCATCTAGCAGAAAGACAGGGACATATAAATGAGTAAAAAGTGGTAGGTGGCAAGCTTAGACGACAAAGTGCCACCATAAAAACTGTCCATCAAATAAGTACTTGATAATTTTATTTTTTCCCCATTTTGCAAGGTAAAGAGAACAAGAGAAAGATAAGGAAGTATACTGAAATGAAACTAAAGAATAAGAAAATGAAGGAATGGAAAGAGAAATGACAAAATAGAGAATGAGAGAGGACAAGAAGAAGTCAAAGTCTTGAAAAGAATATCTGGAGGCAGGGGTGAAGTAAAGAAAAATGTAAAAGGAGGGGGACAAAAAAGTGAAAATAGGTAAAAAAAAATAATACTTTAATTTGAAAAATTTAAGAGACAAATAGAGTGTGAGAGGAAAAGAGTAGAAGGTAAAGAAATAAAAAATAAAAATCAGGAAAGGAGGAAATGCAGAGAAAAATGAGGAAAGTAGCAGCAGTTAGATTCAAGGAAAAAAGTTCTGACGGCTCTTTACATTTGATTTTTTTGGCACTTTGCCACTAACCATTACCCAGCATGATTGCCTTGTATCTAATGTTGCAAATATGGTGTCAAGTAGTCTTTTTAGTTTTAAGTTTTTTAACTTGTCCTTTCTATTACTCCAACTCTCAAATAGTAAGATTTAAACAAATCCCTTCTATCCACTCCTTTTATCATAAGCTATGCCTTTTTCATGCAGAAAATTTACTATATGTTAAGTTCCCAAATATTTCCTACTAAACCTTGGAAAATGTCTGCTGGGAAAATGATATGTGCTAAAGTTCCAAAAGTAGATTTAAAAAAATCCTTTTTTTAAGGAAACAAGTAATAGAGGAAAAGAACAAAGTGAAAGTTTAGTTATTTTTCCTCAAGATAAAAATTAACTGCAAAAGAAGTTTTGACATTTCCTTTATGACAGCTGGGCCAAAGAAAAAAATTTATATAAAAACAAAAATAGATTGAATATAAAAAAAAATAAAATAAAACCAATTTAAAAAAAAAAATAAAAATAAAAACACATCCCAATATTTGCCATTTAGAAGATTATGATAGTTTGTATAGAATATGATTCAGTCCCATTGAATAATTAAACGCAGTTGAGTGTGTGTGTGTGTGAATTTCTACAAGACCAGATGTGCACATATGCTGAACAGGACTTTCTAACATTGTCCATAACTAATTTGATAATTCAAGATAAACTAAGAGCAGAAACAGCAGACTAGTTAAGCAAGGAAATAAAAGGAGTGGACTTTAATATTAAAAAATATTAGAGAAACAAGAAATTTGAAAAGAATCTGTGGATAAGACAAAATCAAAACTTTTACAGACAATAGACATCTTAGAAGTGAAGCATTGCTACAGCAAAAAGCAGATATCTGTGAGATTTATTTTAAACAAAAAAGGCATTAAATACTACCTACTGAATACAGAAAATACAAAATTCACAAAAATCATATCCTCATCAGTGGACAAGCATAAACACTTTTCTATGTCATAAAAATAGAGTTTATACTAAAACAGGAAATGTAGAAAAAATAGGCCTAATATTTTCTCAGGTGATTTTAAATAAAGACATCTTGAACTGTTACAGTTTTTCAGAGCTATACATTACAGCATTTAAAGATTTTTTTTAAATTCTGAATTATATAAGAAATATATAAATATTTGTGTATGTGTCTGCAAAATTAAGACATTTTCCACAAAATCTTAAGTATATTTTGACATTATATATAATCTTGAAATTAAACTTGGAATTTGGTCCACAGAATTTAATGAACAGATACTACACTTTCATTCAAAATAATTTTATAAGTCAATGTAATATCAAGTCATCGGATACAAGTGAACAATATTTGTTAATTTTTAATTTCCAGAATCTGAAGAAAAAAATTAACAAAACTTAATCATCTTGGACAGAACATTAACATTGGTAATGCAAGGCAATCTCATAAAATTCTATATAAACCTCCCACTTTGTTTTATGGCCATATCAACAGCTGTTCTCACTTAAGATATAAAGAACATTTCTACAAAAAATGTTTTCATGGTTTCTTTAACAGCGTTTCATTTGTGATATTACATAATTAGAAATAACAAACACATAATGTACACAAGATAAAGAAATAATAATGTCATTTTATTCTTGCTGTTCATTATGAATCTGCAAATAAAAGAGACTTACAGAAACTCATTTTTGATAAATATTTGTGCTTAATTCTATCTATCAAGAAATCTTTGAAAAGATGATTCTTTTTTTCCTTTTAAAGTTGAACTTAGGTTTCTACTGGAAAGGAAAAACAATTCATCATTCAAAAAGAATTAGACTAAGAAGAGAATTTATCCAAAAGTAGCATCTTGTTATTAAAATAACAAACATTAATGAGAATGCTAAAATTAAAAGAAAATAGGGAGGAAGCGGGGGGGGTCAATAGTGCAATTACAGTGAGTTGCCACATACCTTCTGAAAAAGGTAGGAAGGAAAACGAAAACTCAAACATTAGTAAATATCATAAAGCATAAACATTTCAAATGACAAACTACCAACTAACCAACAGAATACCAAATGTTTATACAATTGTTCATATTTCTTTAAGGTATTTGGTTAGCCTTCAACTGTATTGTTCATGCATTAGTCAAAAATTTCCTCAAATAAGTATTGCATATATGCTAATTTCAACTTTTCTTACAACAAAATTCTGTTTTGCTCAGATTTAAATATAGAAAAATTGTTCATTTTGTCAACCAAATGGTTTATTTATAGGCTTTGTTAACAATATGCTTGAAATAAATATAATGATGTTTTCTCCATTAGCAATCAATATAAAACTTGTAAAATCCAATACATACCATCACAGTGATGTGCTGATAAACAATTGTGATAAGTTTTCTCAATTGTTTGTATTCAAATTTAATCAACACATTGACTTGATTTTAATGTATTTGATAAACCTGAAATTGTCCTAGCCATTTAGGGTTTAAATTCTAAATATTTATTTAGAGCTTAAATCTTTGGTTATCCCAAATTTTTTAGTCTTTCTGATAAGCTTTACTTTTGTCTTAAAGGGAAAAAAAAAGCCTTATTCTACAAAAATTGAGACTTGCTTAAAGTTTCTGCCACAGACAGGCATGTACAGCAGTTTGAGGAATCTCCAGATTCGATAAGACAATAAAAGAATTGATTATTACCAGCTGTTCTTGTTTTTCTGAACACACAAAAATGACTTTGTAGCAAAGCCAGTTAAACAAAAGAAAAAGTCACAAATAATTTCAGTGCGAACAATGAAAGACTATAATTTAGTGGTATTAAATTGTCCACTCACAACTTCCATGTTACAAGTCTGTTTTCCTCCAGTCATATATCAAGATTGGCCAGCTTGAAATGCCTATGATTGCTGCTAAGAGATGTAGTCTTTGCTTCTTGTGCTGACAGGTGGAACTGCTCATCGACATTGTTATCAATCTTAATCATAGCATCATTATTGCATCCTTGCACTTTGCATCAATGTTTTTTGGCCTAACCTTGTACTTGTGGATCTCACTGGCAGGTGCAACTGAGTGTGAGGTATCATCCTTATTGTACCAGTTCACTGCTTCATGGATACAGAACACTGATCCCTTTCAGTAACTCTTTTGACATTCATGTGACACCTTTCCAGGATTTCATTTCCATAGGCACACAATAAATGCATCAAAATGCCTAATGCATTCACAAAGATTTTACAAACCAATCTGCATAATTCAGCCAAAAGCACATCCACAGAATCACCTGAACACAGTGACTTCACTATGAATTGTTCATTGGCTGCAAAAGAATTAGTCATAAAAGCTACAGACAATACTTCTTTTAACAAGGAATCATATTTCTTCATTGATAAGTCAATGAAGACAAACATGAAATGACTCAATTTTCTTTATATTGAATAAATTATATATCAGTTCAATCTTTTCCAGCCATCCAACAATCTGAATTATAGACTTTAAATTTAAGTATCACTTAAAATACATATTACTAAAGTGGCCAAAATGGGCCTGTAGCAAAGTTGGTTCAACAAAAACAAATCTTTATAAATGTAACTGAATGAATGAAAATATGCAAAGATCCAGTACTGCTAAATTAAGCACAGGTTTAATGTCAATAAATAGCACAGCCACAATTTCTGCTGAGTTAGAAAACACAAGATACTCCAAGGATGTTTTCCTACAATTAGATACTGAGAACAGCCATCTTGAAATACTTGTAACAGTCACCACTAGGTGGTGCTGTTTTTCTTCCTTCTCTATTCCCCATTTATAGAACACAATTTGGTGGTGCTCATCCGATTAGTCATAAAGAATATCTTCTATACAATGACTTATTAGAAATGATATATTGAACAAAGAAGGAAGATTGTAGTACGCTAAAATTAGACAACTGTAGATAATCTTCCAAGTAAATTACATTTACTTGCACATTAATTTTTATTAAAAGTGACTAATTTCTTTAATAATCAATAAACAATCAATTGAAACATGAGATATGAATTAGCAATAGTTTAAAAATAAAATAAAAAGGTAGGTATATTTGTAAGGTTTGAAAAAATGCCACCAACACTAAAACAGAAAAGGTAAAAAGAAAAAGATTGGTGCAATAAGTCAACAAAATTCAGTGCAAGATAAGTGTTACTACATTAAGTTTAACTAACAAGCAATCTTTTTCACAAAAAAGCAAAAAATTCAAAAATAAAGATTGTTTGGGAGACAAACTAAACAAAAACTAATGTGAATAAAATTTGACCTAAAATTAACTGCAAATAATTTCATAAAATTACTGCATTTTAATTTTAAAATAGTTTCAAAAAATTCATCTGAAATTGTTAATAAACTAAAAAATCTTAATTTTATTAAGTTCTGTAGCTACTTAAAATTTTATCCTTAAAAATAAATTATTTAAAAAATTATATTCTATTATTGATTAAAGAGGCTCATCAAAAGCATATGTTACAAGGAAATTGAACTTAAATTTGCAGAAGTCTACAAAACAAACCAGAAAAGATGAGTATCATACATAGAAAGGACATTCATTTCCAGTTGATAGGTAAGCAAATAATTTTACCAGGGCAACTTTATACAGAAATGGACGTTTCACAATAACTAGATTTATTTTAACATTTTTTTTTTAAAGAAAGTGTATGTTTAAATATAAATAGATGAAATCAATAAAATTTGATATCTTTCTTATTTTCTGCATTATAATTCACAAATTCATTTTTAGCCTAAACTATCCTTTTAAGCTTTTAAAGTTTTCAATATAAACAAAATATCGACAATTATTCACTAACATTCCTAGTATATGAAATTAATGTTATATTCAGATACCTGGATTTGGGAAGGAATCTTTTTTTTAATTACAACAATAGCAAGCAGATACAGCAGCCAAGATTTACAACAAGCATCAGATTTAGTAAAAGATTGATAGGAAATTGCCGCAATGTGAGTAGGAGCATTAAATTGAAAACAAAAAAAAAAAATGTTTGGTGTTTTTTTAAACACTAATTTTGTTGCAAAAAAGCAATTGTCCAAAGCTGCTTCAAGCAATAGAAGGGATGTGCACAGCTAAAGATTACACAAAAAATGAATTAGAAGTATGTACTATATCTACAATTAATGAAAATATAGACTAAAAATATCTACATCTAGTTTAAGCCACTGAACTTATAGTATAACAATGGCATTTTATAAAAACAGATCTTATAAATTAAAATGGTTTAGTTTCAGTTAACATTAGAGAAAAATTAACTCACATAATTGAAATATTAAATTCAATAGGTTAACTATTTTAAATGATTTATTAATATTAAATATCCATTGAGAAAATTTGAAGTTTGTTCTAACCTAGGGAAGGTTACTGAATAGAATAATCACACAAAGGTTGGTAATGAACGATAATACTTAGGACAAGAACAACACATATAAGATTCACCAGTGGCGTGTAGAAGAAATAGTCAACTGTTAGAAGAGAGTCAAGTGTATTCCACAATGAATCTCCAACTGTAGACTAGCATACAGTATTTACTACTGTATTTATGTGAATGGGGACATACCCATTATCGTCCGTAGGTATGCTACAACAAAGTTGAATCCATCATTGTGAGAAACAAACAATAAGAGCTACCTACGTCGCACATGTTTCTCGCTTAATATTTTTAAAAAAAGTTTATTTTACAGATATTGGACATTTTTAGTGGCTCATCTGCAACTATGTCTATTAACAGCACTCTTTGAGGTTTCACTTGTAATTCTGCTTTCAATAAATTAACAAAAGAATAAAAAAAAAAGCAGAAGGATTTTACAAAACTATTTAATGCAGACAACTAACAGAGAATTGAGCTTTTTCTTCTTTTTGTTTTTTTTCTTTCTTAAAAAAAATGAATATAGCACACTTCAGTTCAGGTTAATGAAAACAATGTTTTTAATCGGTTTCCTTACTCAGAACCTGCAGTGAGAAATGAAAATTAGTTTAATCTAAAAACAGAAATTCATTCATCTAATGCAAATTGATAGTTTCTGTAGAGATTCATGTAATGAATTTGTAGAGTTATAGGTGTTCTGGCTAAAATTTAACCCTTTAGAATTACATAAAAATAAAAAACATAGTAACAATTCTTAAATTAATCAAGTCAGAGTACTGTTTAACTTTTAATTACCATAGCTATAAACTTAAACTGAAAAAATAATTCATCTAATTTACAGCACTTTTCAAGCTGATAGCAAAACCAATTTCACATAAGTCTTCTTTGATTTCATCTACCAAAAAAACCAAACAAACTTTATAATGGTAATATAAAGTTTGTTTGGTTTCTTTGGTAGATTTCTTTAAAAAATATCAAAAAGTATTTACCATAATACATGCAAACATAAAAAAAAGGTTTTTGTTTCATTTATTTATTTATTTATTTTAATTCAAAGTTGGTTCTCAAAATATTTTAGCCTGTTCACCTGGACAAGGCAGTCAACAATATTAAGCAGAGTGCTAGCTTGCCTAAAAGACAAGCATCAGTACAAAATTTCAACAGCACATAATGTGTTCATTTTATTATTTCTTTCAGAAAATAACACAGTAAAGTTTGCTTTCTTTGATTACTTTAACATTTTATCTAATGTCTTTGCTTGTACAGTCATTTTGAATAAGTAAATATTATGATACAAATGTCTACAGAAAAAAACCTACTAATTTGCCATAAAATAAATATATTTCCATGTTTTTCAGCATAATTTCAATCAAAATAAAATCCACAACTCCAGCTGGAAAAGCAATAGGGAATAAAAGACTAGTAATGCTACTAGTAGTAGTAGTAATAGTAGAAATATGAAAAGAGGCTGACTTAGAATTGCAGGCCTGTTCAGATTGTTGCACATCTAGCCACTAAAAAAGTCTTAGTGATGCTAACTCAACACTAATGCCAGTGTTTAGCAGTAAAAAAATTTTTTCATCTCTTTCTCTCTCTCTATATATATATATAAGTAAAGTGAAAATAAAAATAAAACAATATCATGCAGATATGTTTATATATATATATATCTATCTCACTGCAGTCACAATATTTTGTGGAAATCTATTCTGGTTCTCACCTTCATAAAATAATTTACCATTTAGCAAATTTGCAGGCAATTTTAAAAGATAATGAAAATCTTTATCAAATTTTATGTACTTTTTGAAAACAGCCCACAAATTTGTAAATCTATAGTTAAGTAATATTTTGCTAACTAATGAGACTAATATTTTTATATGACATTTAACAATAAAAGACATGATTTTGATTCTTTAGTTTATCATGTAACAGGCAATTAACATATTGTGGAAAGAACAATAAAAAAAAAAAATTCACTGATTATATTTCATATCTCTTCAAATTTCCAAGAATGTTTCAGAGTAAACATCCAAAATTAAGGTCTCATTGCTATTTTAATCATCTACTGCTTTTCTTTTTATATTTCATTATATCTCTGGAATTATCATCATTTATGCTAACAAGCATTGATTAGATTTCATTATTGACCATCCTGCAACTGTATGTCATGGTAACAGTATTTCTTCATTCTTTCTATTCAGTTTTTTTTAGTAGGATTAGAAAATGAAAAGGCAGAATATCTTTCCATAGGTAAACAAAATATATTGGAAAAAATATTGTTTAATTAAAAATAAATAGAATTAAAATTAATACAGGTTTGGGAACAACATTGACAACAATAACAAATAAGAAAGATACCATCTGGGAGACACGAGACACCTGGTCTTACCAAGGTTGTAGTGGTTGATTAAAATTTCAGACATTGAGGGTCCGTCTGACCGCTGGTCTAGGCCAAGAGGGTCAACCGCGGCTAGCTCATGACCTCGAATCTAGTGTGAAAGAAACCAAAAAACAGACACATTAGCGAGGAGGAGGAGGATGCAGTGGAGCAATTAAGTCACCTGTGACGCCCCAGGGCAGATTAATGCCTGTAGAAGGGAGAGGAAATTGTAGCTCTGGTCATAGCTATCCCAGGAGGAAACAAAGCTGTAAAGGGAAAAAATGAACTGTTAATGTTTGTCATGCAGTAGAATTGGAGACCAAATAAAGATAAAAAAATTGAACATAGTTACTGCTGATTTTTACCAGAATGGAGTAAAAAGTGCACAAGAGGGAAAATAATTTCTAATAACTTGTGGCTTAAAGAATTATTTTTTCTTTTTTTTTCTGTGACACAAGAAAATGTAGCTACACAATAATCTGACAATATTCACACAGCATATAAACATCAACAACATTAAGCAGAGTGCTAGCTTGCCTAAAAGACAAGCATCAATACAAAATTTGTTCAATTTTTCTCTAATGAATATCTAATTTCACTTTCAGGAGTGTGAAGTCCTTAAAATATAGGAATAATACATTTCATGTTCTATCTCTGCAGATTATGTTTAAATATGGTACCCAACCCTGCACTGACTCAAAATTTAAATTGTTGTATAGTAACTTTAAAAAATTACCACAACAAATGAAGAAAATATTTTGGAAATTTCACAGGGAGTTCAAAATATAACTTTGATAAAACTTGATATGCACATTGTCTTTCTCACTGCATCCAACCCAATTTGGTCACATAATGCCAATATGTTTTGTTAAGTTTCCAATTTCCTTTGTAGACTGTCTTATTCTTTCATATCTCTTTACACAGCTGCTCTCCTGTAACTGTTTTAGTGAAAAATATTGCAGTATACAACTATGTTCAAAGTTTTTATTTGGTCTCCAAATATATTTCCATGTTCAGAGAACAGAATACTCTTGTAACTGCATCTATCATTCACTGACAGGTACAACAACATGCCTCAAAAGCAATATTAGCAATAAGTATTAACATCAAACTTTTATACAGTGAAATTTATGGAAGCTCCTATTGTAATAGAGACAAAAATGTAAGCACATCCTATTATCTGCAAAGACAATAAGTTAAAGGATTTTTTAAAGAAAAAACCTTTGTTGTATTTTTTTTAAATTAGCTCCTACAATAAAACACTGAACAGTTTAATGAATAAAATCCTGGTAATATTAAAATCGTTAAAAGTCTACATGTTTTATATATGATCCCTATTAGAACCAGCTTTCATGAATAATTCTTTTCCTGTTGCCAAAGTTAATTAAAATTGTGTATTTATTTTTTGAAAATCAATTCCAGCATTATAGAAAGCAGCCAAGCAACATTCAAAATTATTCACATGTTAAAAACACTGACAAATTACTGGAGTAAATTCTGATTTCAGGCTGTGACTAAACCCTTCCAAGAAATGAAAATTCAAAAGAGTTCTATTTCCTGATACAAAATTGTTATACCGAACATATAAAGGAAAAAATATATATATATATATATATATATATATATATAAGAAGTCTCTTATATCCGGGTTTGGTCTATTTTGTTTTATTAACACAGGCTCTAATTTGGGACCAGAGAAAATCTCTCTTATATCCAGGTTACACTGTGTATATATATATATATATATATAAAATAAAAAGACCCAGCAAATAAATCTATTTATTGCTATAGACAATAAAAGTTTTTTTAAAAAAAAAATTTAAGCTATGATAGAAAGTAAAAAAATATAACTCATAACACTAACAATATGAAGAATTACTTATTTTATCACTAAGATCTAAAATTAATAATAGCAATAATGAGGGTGATAATGAATGTCAGTGGAAAAATTTAATGCAGTAGACAGGAAAATATTCTGAAACCTGAAGATGGTGGCAGAAAAGTATCATCAGCTTCAGAAGATGACCCATATCTGGTGGCTTTTATTTCTCTTTAAATACATACCCAGTCCATAGTTTGTCAGAATAAGTTCTGGTGGAGTCTCAGAATCTAAATCTGCAGAAGCAATTGCTAATGGATCCAACTTAGCTACATTATGACCACGGATCTGTGGGAAAGGGAGAGACAAAGTGAACAAATGTACAATAATCAAAAGCATAGCAAAATAACAAGCAAATACAACAGAGATTTACAAACACCCTCCCACCTCTCTCTCTGGCCTTTTGTCATTTCCTCTGAATTTCCCAATTTACTTTCAAATCACATGATATATAGAACATCAGAATTAATACTGATTTACTATACATTTTTATAACTTTTTTTAATAAGTTTAATTTTGGAGATTATTCACCATTAATAATAGCAAAGCATTAAAACAAAAGATTTAGCAAAATAGGTTGAAATTTTAAGTATTTAAACTGAATTTGAAATTAAAACTGAACATCAGAAACACACTCAATAAGAAACTCTAGGCAGAGTAACACTGAACACCAATTATTGGTAAGCCAAGAAATTACAATAAGATGTTTTCTTTTCAATATAGATTTTCTGTTTATGTTTGGTGTTTGGGCAGCACTATTATTACTAATAGGAGATGCAGGTATTGCATGGGATGAACTCTTTATAATCTGAAAGTACCTATCTTAAATTTATGAAAGGTAAAATTGTTAAATTTAAATGTTGATTTTAATTTTTTGACAACATCAAAATGCTTCATTTAATAACAATGAAAACTTACATTTGATTCAGATCATACAGAAGTTTGAGTCAGAAATGAACCAATGTTGGTAGCAACAAGTCATTCACTAATGAACTTTTAGAAGTTAAAAATACAAACAAAACAACTTATCTCTATGTTCCTAAAATGATTAATATTTGCTTCACTGTTTAATAATAGGAATATGTAATTTCAAATGCCAATTTGAAACCAAACTGCAGAATTTAATTGATTTGCTCAAAAAAGCAACTGTGACTTAAATGTCTCAGAAAAATGATCACACTGAGCTAAGATGAACCAATGAAAGATGAAAAAATACTGGCCAGGGGAAAAAAAAAACAATGCACACAAAGCTGCAAACAACTAATTTCATTTTTGAAGCAAGAGAAAACCACACACATGGAGAATTCAGTGGGGGGGGGGATTTAGGTGAGTTTCATGACATCAGGAAGTTCTTCAGGACAAATGTATGCTAAATTGGAAGAAAGGAAAAAAAAAACAACAGTACATAAGAGTGGGGGAGTGTGGATAGAAAGGAACAGAGTCCAACTGAAGAAATGAGTTTGTTACTGCGTGCTGTGAATTAATAAGAACATAATCTGAATTTAGCTAAGTAGGAAATAAAAACAACTCATTCTTTGATTCCTCAAAAAAAAAAAAACCCCAAAAAAAAAAAAAGATCTTTTGGTGCCATTATTAATATTTGATACTGTAAATAATAAATATTAAAAATTTGAGGACTTTTTTTTCAATACTCTGAAAGAGCTTTAAAAATAATTTTTGATCAATTGATGAAAACACCATACTACTGATTGGTTCATATTTGAAAATCATAAAACATACATAACAACAAAAATTATTTAAAATAATTCCCTTTCAAGAACATGTATAAAAAAAAAAACTCACTTCATATTCTTCTAGTTATTAGTTTGATGAAGCAAGCAATTGTGTGTACATGTGTAGAAAGAATTACTAATGCCACCAAAAGTTCTTGGAAGAAAAAAAAATTTAAAAAAACAAGACAAACCAAATAAAATAATATAAACTAATAAACAATCTAGATAGAACAATAACAGAACATGCTTATCTACTCATGTGGCAGAAAAGAACTGAAAAAAGGAAAAGATATTTCCCACATCTTTGTAGGTAATTGAAAGGATCATATATTTTTATTCCAACATTGTGATGACAATGATACCACCTTTCATCCAATCCATTCTACAGCCTGTTTAAGGTTATGTTAATTTGTAAGAAAAGAACAGGGTCTCTTTTCTTGTAAACAATAGCTAATATACCATTAAGCACAGCTCTTTCTAGCTACACAAAATCTAACATATTACAAAAATTACCCCCTAGTTTATATTTAGAGCTGTTTTCCAATTCCTATTATGTTAAAATAAATAAAATAAAAAATAAATCCAAACACTGTAAATTGTCCCTCTAGACTTCATCTCAGCCACAAGAGAAAATTATGTGCCATCCTATCTCTATGCAGATATGGTTGCTATACCAGTCTTTTCTACCTCTCTTTTACATAGTTTTATTATGTCCCTATTATAATCTCCAAGCATTACTGAAAATTTCACTCTTAAAAAAAAAAAAAAAAAAAAAAAGCAGTTTTCAGATTAATATGCAACTGTCAAGATGACAATTTTTTTTTTGCCTCACAACTAATCAATATTCTTCTTACAACTTTACAAAAGTAAAATAAAATATATATTTTCAAAAATTGACTGAATAACTAGGTCTGTATTATTGATATTAAAATCTAAAAAGGACAAAAATTAAATGCAAAGCATTACTTTTTAATTCAAGAATTTGTAAAAACAAGCAAGACTGGTCTCTCATACTTCATTGATATTCAATTTATTTTCCCATTTTATTTTTGACACAATTGCCAATGGTATTTTACTTGTAAAAAATATTTAATACAAAGCACACCAAAGACAAAAAACAAAACTTTCTATCATAACTTATGATATTTGGAAAAATATGAATCTTAGTTATGAGGCTATTACTATTATACAATTTAATAAAAAAAACAAATTTAAGTCATTTACAATAATATACATACAATTATAATTAAGTGACAAGATTAGTTACTATAGACAAATAAGTATATTTGTACAACTGATTACTTTTTACTGAAGGGATCCAGAGTGATAATTAAGACGAAGAACCTAACACAGGGCACTTGCATTGTGGATTTGAGGAAGAATCATTAAGATTTAATATCCCAAATGCTAGTCCTCAATTACAGGAGAGGTTTATTTTTCTTATTGTAGTAAATATGAGAATGATGTTGTTATCAACTAAATAGTTTTGATGTCATAAGGATAAAACTAAAATACCACAAATAATTTCATAAAGTGCATTTTTCATTTTAGTGCAACAAATCAAAGTTGAAGAAATACATATGAACAAAAATACAGGATCTCCTAAGTGATCCAAGGTTAAAACAATGAATCTAACAAAATATGTTCAAAAAGAAAATTTACTAAGTTTGACTATAAAAAAGTTCCCTTCAACAAATTGGCAAGAAGCAAGTCTGCAAATAAAAAAAAATAAAAATAAAAAACACTCTAGCATCTGACAATTCATTCAATGAAGATAACATGTTACAAATTAGTTTCCAATTATAGACAGACTTGATAACCAAAGGTTGCAAGTGAAGGAGGCAAGTAAAAAATAATTGTTTAAGTGTAAATTTGACCATTACGTGTCGGCTAGCAAACTGGATTCTGAAAAGAGCAACCAATTGGAATAACTATTTTTTCAATGCTAGATTTCTTAAAAATCAATTCAGTCAATTAAAAATGCCAATGTAATAAACAGAAACATTCTCTTTTGTCATAAAAAGCTTCTGTCTAGTCTTATTTTTCAAACATAAATATTGTTTATATCAAAGTTTTAATTGTAATGTATAGAGTAAAACTTATGCTTTGGAAATGCTTTTGTTCTAATTACTTACCTCATGTCTAACAAATCTATAAAATTATTATGATTCAATACCTTTTTACTCTTATATTAAAAAAAAAAAAAAAGATCAGTAACCCAGTTTATTAAACTGAACATCTTCCTCCAAACTAATTATGCCATTCCATTTAACTTTGACTTCATTTCAGTTTTCCTATTGAACTCATATCTACCATACTATAAGAAAGACCAAACATATAAAAATGGAATGCATGGTACATAAGTCTATATACTAGTTTTGTTCAAGTTTTAAACTAATACTTGTTTGTGAAAAGTAGAAAAAAATAGTGATCAGTATAGTTTCATTTGTTATCCTCTATGCATCACAATCAGTTTTATAACTGTCAAGATGAAACAGACAAACATGCATAACGTAATTCAAACAAATCTAATTATGAAATAAGTACCATTTAGAAATTTCTGATAATCAGGAAAGTTATTTTCAAAATAATTTTTCAGAAAACCAAGCCAATCAACCTGACAGCTGAATACACTTAATGACTTCTCAAAACAAAAACAAAAAATCTTATTTCACTTTTAGCAAATTATTTCCTTATCAATATTTTTACATACAAAATTTGAAAAGGATAGAGTAATTTTACTACCTGGTATCAGAGCATGTTTTATAAGCATATACCTTAGATCTATTTTAATTTCTATTGATAAATAGTATAAAATAATATATACATTAGTACAAGCAGCTAATAATAAAATAATTCACAAATGTTTAATACTAAAATTTTTTTTTTTTTCATATATATATATATATATAAAAACATGTAAATGCAATTCAGTTGATCAAAAGGGTATGACTGAGGTAATCAAGAAGCAACATATGGAATGGACAAAGGCTGGAGTAAAAAAAAAAAAAATTAATCCAAGAAGGAAATTTGATTCATCTCACCTGATAGGACCGGATAATGGACTGTACTGAGAGGTGATGCTCAATGAGCTTCTCACTGGGGGCAGCAGGAGCAGGCATGATTTGTGTACTTGTTGGCACTGGGGCAGTGGCAGCTGTCCCTAATGTAGGAGGACGCATATATGCAGAACTGACACCCAGAGCACTGTTACGGAAATACACATCCCAAGACTGAAACAGATACAATAAAAAATGAGGCATTTAATAGATCAAGTGAAAAAAATACATTTTTTTTTAAATTTAACTGTTGCAAACAAGAATGTCTCATTTTCATAAATTAAAAATTGAAATATAAGGAAACTAAGATTGGGGGGGGGGGGGCAAAATAACCCTAGCATGAAACAACCAGGTTGTGACAAAACAATAATGAACTGGTTGCAGTGACAGAGTGCATGTCGCTCAGGGCAGAAACAGCATGCGCCTCCCCTTCCCCTATCCCCCACAAAAATACAACATACTGCACAATAAACTACTATTAACAGCATTAAAAGAACGCACCCCAGGTTCATTCATAGGTTTCACATTAACAATGAGGAGACAACCCTGAATACATCATTGGATAATATTTGTTGGCCAAGATGACAATCACTTAAATACATATGCTATAGTTACTCGAAATCGAAAATGTCCTTCAACTGTGAGTAGTGTCCCAACATTCAAACCACTTTTAGATTTTAGGAAGTGAAACAAGCTGAAATATTTTAAGCACCCCTTGTACATCTGTAAAGTGCACTAGATATTTAAGAGTACACCTTTAGTGAGCCAAAAATAGCTTAATGTTAAACAGCATGCACCTAATGTTAACATTCCCATTTCTCTTTTAGACATATCAATTGCATTAACATGGTAGTTTCCACTCTGAGAGGATATGAAAAAGATAGTGTTCATGGCAGTAGCCACCACCCATGGTGACCTGGAGATATCCACTTTCTTCAGAGATCCTTTATGTTGAAGGTCAAGAGGCTTCTGGCAGGGTCATACCATCTGTGACCAAGTGAAAGAAATATTTTCAACAGCTAGACATCATAAATACAGCCAAGTTTGTCTCACAAGCCCAGAACATCATTAACTACAACTCCAGCCAGTCAATGAGAGCCACTGAGTCCACAATCAGATGAATGATGGTACATGAGGATATCAGGTACAAGTCAAACACTATGAAGAGAAGACAGTTTATATCAGACAAAACCAAAGTGTACTAAATTATATGAACAAAGTTTTTGTTGAAACAGGATGGAATTTTCTGATCAAAGAGAGCAACAACCTGTGGTGATATACAGGCACCACAGAAGTACCAATTCATGTCTTCTGTGATGCTCCTAGGCCTCTTGAGCAATTAGAATCCTGCTATGGTGTCCCCTTTTCTTCCGTAGGTCCTCACGGTCAGTGCTAGTGTTACACTGAGGTACTAGATACAGTGGGTGTGGGTGTGGGTATATATATATATATATATATATATATATATATATATATATATATATATATATCTCACTGACCACATGACTCAGAAGTTGTTTTTCCAACAACATAGAAATTTACCTATTAACATTTTTTTGGTTTATTTTTAGAATACAACAAATTAAATAATCGCACACATCAATATCTGTGCATATTTCTGAGATGAAGTATTGTATTTACATTGTTCAGACTGTTGTCCTCTTCTTTATTGCCATATTCACAACGTTTCAGCCATTGTACACACCGGCCTTCTTCAGGTGATTGGAATTTTGAAATGAACACTTTATTTCATCCACTGGGGTAGATTGTTCTAGTTCCACGTGTCATGCCTCTTTCAGATGTCTCAATTATCACCCTTTAACTCAACTCACCACTGTTTTTTGTTGAACGTACACCTCTTTGCTATGGTAAAAATTTTCTATCCCAAGTAAAAATCATTGCAAAAATAGCAAAAGTCGTTTTGTCACAGCCTATTTTCTCTGAAAAAAATGAGCAAAACAAGGTAAAATATTGAAAAATGTTTTTGTCATCATCTGAACAAAATATCAAGGAAACTTGATCTGAATCCCATGAAACTAGGCATTTTTTGAAAGCAAACAATATGTCCTTTCATTTAAATGTAAAATTGGCTGGTGTAAATGATTCAAAAGGTTTTTTCAGGGGATAAAATGTTAAAAAATAATGAAAATTTTGCATTAATTTTCTAGTTGTAAACAAAAATTTTCCCCCAATAATGGGAAATTAACTTTTTTTTGAAAAATCAGAAACTGTAAATCATAATCAAACTATTTCGGGCATAAAATTGGGAGTTTGAAGCAGAACAAAATTCCCAATTTGTTGCATTTTGATTTTGACCCCTTGGTAATTTTCAATTATTTCTACCAGGAGTTAAAAAAATTGACAAGTTAAGGATAAGGAAAATAGGGTTCAAATCAAGCCAAACTGACTTTGACCTAGCTGGCTCAAAACCAGGCAGTCAGCAATAAAACAAGCTGTCATCAGCTGCTGGTGATAAACCACACCACTTACAAAGTGTGACAAAAAAAAGGGATCATTGTAAAAGGGCTGGATATGGGTTTTTTTTTTCAAACATAATGTTAGAAAGTCCAGATGGTGTCCGTTAAAGCTGTGAAAAAAAAAAAAAATTAAACATATGGCTTGATGTGATTTCCCCCCCCTTTTACACCTCACAACCTGGGTGATGACAAAAACACTTAGCAGCCAACACATTTTTTTTCCCCACTGCATGTCCTTCGTGTTTCCTATCATCAGATCACATAGCATTTCCTTTTATTCGAAGATGTTCACACCAACTTGAAGAGAAAGGATTAAAGTGGAAGAAAAAAAAGTGATTTTACTCAGAAAATTGGTTATTAATTTCTTAATGCTAACCCCTGGGTGACATTTTTCACAGCCAAATTGAAGATTGATTACCAGTGAATAATTCCATGCGCAAATAGCTGTATGGATCCAATAACGTCTAGAAGGTAACTGGCTCATCAAAAACGTCTAGAAGGTAACTGGCTCATCAAAAACTTGTTGCACATAATTGTTTTCAACGGTCAGTTTCCATTGTTTTATCTTGATGTTGTCATTTTCAGACAGCCAAGTCATCGAGGATTCAGGAAAACAGTTTGACACACGTTCGCTTTGAAAACTTTGCATTCTGTGAGGGGTTTAATGTTACCGATGAATGGTAATTTTCGACAAATATTTTGTTCAAGCACTGTGTTGGATTTTTCTATATGACAAAAGCTGAGCTCATATTACAATTTTTTTGTTGTTATTGCTTTTATTATTACTGGTTCCCATATTGTATTCATTTCTATGATTCACTGATTTTTGCAGCCTAGCATATCCGCCAATTCCTTAAATTATTGTATTTTCCAGTGATGTTCTCTATTATTACAACCTCATCCAACCGGGGGGGGGGGGATCTCCCTTTTCTCTTCATATGTGGTCAGCTACACCCGATTTTTCTATTTCCCCTCATGTTACAGCTTTACCATGTTCTTTTAGTCTTACCTTACTGAGAGTTGAGTTAAAGGGAGATAACTGAGACATCTGGAAGAGACATGGCACATGGAACTAGAAAAATCTACCCCAGTGGACAAAATAAAAGGTTCAGTTCGAAATTCCAATCACCTGAAGAAGGCCAGAGGATACAATAGCCAAAACATTGTGAATATAGCAACAGTCCGAACAATGTAAATAATTACACACATGAACATACAGCTAAATCATCTGAAAAATCAACCTTATTTTCTTATAGAATTGTGATCAATATAGTGGTCCCCTAACTTCCACCTTCCCATGTTTAAAAAGGATTTTTTATTATATATCAAAATATATTTTCCGTCTTGTAAAATTTCACACAGTTGCTTTCTATAAATTTTAATAAAAGCTGTTAAAATATTTTTGCAATACAAAAAAGTTATCAAGATATACATGCACAGATTTCATAAGTGCATGTAGAGAGACAATATTATTCATCAGCTGAGGAAAAATTCACAGGATTTTCAATTGGTAAAATTTCTGTATATGCAACCCAATCTTGTTTGTGCTGAGAACAGTTTTCTTGACTTTGATACCAATGAATAAAAGGGGTTCAAACTTCTTGTTTGTTAAATGTGAATATAAACTTTAAATAAAAATTTGCAAACCAGATAAAATCCAAATTGCTATCATAATAGCCCTAACATTCTAAACCAGGAAATAAACAAGTTAAATTGTTCTATTATTACTCAGATGAGAACAGCTACTACTGCCTAACAGTATGAACAATAAGAACCTAGAGGAAATTATGAAATCTCCTGACCAACAGGAGCAGAGTTCAGATTGTTTCATGATATTTGGAGGAAATATATATATATATATATTTTACGCGAATCATTCATACGAAAAGCAGATAATGAAGTTAATATAAATTGAACCCGCACCACATGAGATATATATATACACACACACTGTCACCTTTTTTTTGAAAAGGAAATAAATTTTTTTTTAAAGTTTCGTCAGGATAAATTACTCTCCCTCTCAATAACAAAAATCTTCTTTTTGTTTTTATGAAAATACATTATAATGCTTAGACAAAACTGAAACCCATATGTAAATGAATTATAGACATGAATAAAGCGAAAGCCCCTTGCCACTGTATTAAATGTATTAAAAAGTAATTAGCTCCCTTTTAAAAATTTCAAAGAATTCGGCAGTTTAAAAAAATAATTGCAAGATTATATAGAACATTTAAAAATTATAATCTACAAGCAATTCATATAAAAGAATGCATTGAAATGTCATTTTTCTAAATATGTATACATGCCATGAATTTTAGTTATGCACGGAACATAATCAGGTGTTCAAAAGATATCTATTAAAAAAATTAAAAATCTTTATTCTGTGACACCCGACTTTTGGTCACGACGCCAAATGTGACGTCGGTCCTTTGTGACGGGCTAACCCTGGGACATCAGTTGAAGTCTTGTTGGGTTCTAGTACCAACTTGTCGTACTCGGCTCGCTTCCAACGCCTGGTCACCGAAGCAACTGCTTTGATCTCGATTCAACCTACCCACGTTGTGATTTGATCTTAGGTTGACGAGATCAATCAGACGTCGGGCCGTGGTGCCAGCCGAATCCGGGTCAAGGTGATACTGCACAATAAATGTAGACAAAAAAAACAAAAGCACAAACAACAACTTCAAGGCGAGCGACTGGTTAGGAATAGTGATTAATTTTATGTCGGTTTGTTGAGTTACAGGAGTGCGTCTCTCTCTTTCTCTCCCAGCCCGAAGAAAAAAAATGTGGATTGTAACACTTTTGCGTTCTTAGCTAGTTCTGGATATCTGGATTGTTTTTCAATAAAGTCAGCTCTGGTGGAAAATATAAGTCAGACTTCTATAATTTGTTCTTGGTTAGAAGTCTAAGTCGGAAACTTGCTTTGGTGGGAAATCTAAAGTCGGACTTCAACAAATTTGTTCTTGGTTAGAAGTCTAAGTCGGAAGGCATGGAATCGTGCGGTCACCTGTGCGAGGCGTTATCTTCCGAGTCCCCTTGTCTCTTGGGCTCGACTGGATTTCTCTGCGAACTGCACTGCTCTTGGACTGCACTGCCAAAAACTAACTTCACTCTCTGCCAAACGCCCGAAGACGTTTGCTTATGTGGACGCCGATCAAACCCGGCGTGGGTCGGACGTGGTATGGCCACCACGTTGATTTCAAATCCCCAATAAGGATTTTCTTTGTTTTCGGTCAGAAATATTTATCATTTTCCATTTTTGGAAATCTTCTTCCACTCCCACCCTCTTCTGCTCTCATATGACGTTGACGCCCTCTAAAGTATGGTGAGCCATACTTTAGAGGGCGTCAATGGTTTTCCCACTTCCTCGCTGCAACATCTCATACCTATCCTCTCAATGGGCGGTGGCAGGCCTCCTCCCTGCGTCACATGATCACCTCCGCCTATTCGGCCAATAGGTGTCAAAATAGTGTGAATCTGATAATTTTTATCCAACTTCACGGCATATGGAATTCCTCAATCAAGTTTTTCGCCAACATGGACGGAATTTTTGGCGAAATTGGGTTAATTAAAAAAAAATCCAATAACATGGCTTTTGTTATCACAAACGAATTTCAACAGAACACAGATGTCTTGTCCAACCGACATCTCCTCAACTCAGGGCCGGGCCCTGTGTGCGGTCGGCAGATGACCTATTAAATCCTTTCCCGATAATATAAGTTTTGGCTATCATGACACAGTTAATGTTTTATCTGCCCAAAAACTCTGGGATTCATCAACTAATTTTTACGACAATGACCATCAGAATTTTCGCCGTCCCGTTATCAAAACAACATCGCTTTGTGGGTGGCTTTTTTTTCTTTTATCATCTAAGTTGTTAAGTCTTGTCCCTCTCTTTCTTTCTTTTCTTTCTCCTTCCTTTGTCCTCGCAGAGAATTCTCATCATTCTCTGATAACACTGTTGTCACTATAACACAGTCAATGGGTATCCATTCAAAACTCTGGGAACATTTGGCATATCTCAGCGTCAAACTTCTGCGAGAAAGTAAAAATGACCATCCTGATTCGCACCCGAAAACAACAAAATAAAAAATCTTTTCACCGATCCTTTGTTTTGGGAAAATAACAAAACAAAAAGAATATCGCTCAGTATGTCTTTCGTTCTATCTATCGGTTTAAGTTATCGCTCAGTATGTCTTTCGTTCTATCTATCGGTTTAAGTTATCGCTCAGTATGTCTTTCGTTCTATCTATCGGTTTAAGTTATCGCTCAGTATGTCTTTCGTTCTATCTATCGGTTTAAGTTATCGCTCAGTATGTCTTTCGTTCTATCTATCGGTTTAAGTTATCGCTCAGTATGTCTTTCGTTCTATCTATCGGTTTAAGTTATCGCTCAGTATGTCTTTCGTTCTATCTATCGGTTTAAGCTATCGCTCAGTATGTCTTTCGTTCTATCTATCGGTTTAAGCTATCGCTCAGTATGTCTTTCGTTCTATCTATCGGTTTAAGCTATCGCTCAGTATGTCTTTCGTTCTATCTATCGGTTTAAGCTATCGCTCAGTATGTCTTTCGTTCTATCTATCGGTTTAAGTTATCGCTCAGTATGTCTTTCGTTCTATCTATCGGTTTAAGTTATCGCTCAGTATGTCTTTCGTTCTATCTATCGGTTTAAGTTATCGCTCAGTATGTCTTTCGTTCTATCTATCGGTTTAAGTTATCGCTCAGTATGTCTTTCGTTCTATCTATCGGTTTAAGTTATCGCTCAGTATGTCTTTCGTTCTATCTATCGGTTTAAGTTATCGCTCAGTATGTCTTTCGTTCTATCTACCGGTTTAAGTTATCGCTCAGTATGTCTTTCGTTCTATCTACCGGTTTAAGTTATCACTCTATCTATCGGTTTAAGTAATCCCCGTAATTAACTTCTGTGGTTAATTAATTGGTTAATTAACCTGAGGTTTCTAAATAGTGATACAATTCAAACCTAATAATGTTCAAAATCAGTTACTGATTTTTTTTTTGTTTGTTTTTTATAAATTAAATATAAAAGTAAAAGTATTTTCTGACATATCTGAGCAAAGCTGGCTTTAAGTCAATTGGATCCATTGCTCCTAATTGGGTTCACATTGAAGTAATTTGTGTCAAATACACAAAACACGTTGCACTATACATCTAACATCACAGTGCAAGTTTTACAGCAAAATTTTCTTCTGAATAGGATTATGTCATTTAAGATTTTTGAAGATTTATTTTTAATTTTTTTTTTTTTTTTTTTTTACTGTACTGTAATTAAATAAGTTCATTTATTATTGTTGCGGAGTTATTTCACAGTGGAGGCTTGTATTTGTACTAACATCAGTCCTAAATAAGTTCAACGTACCAAACGTTAGGACCTTGATATAATAGGTATTACGCAGAGTAATCTTGTTGTGGTCGCTGACTACTTTTGTATTCGACTGTCGACTACTGTTGCCCGACATTGACTGACCCTCGTTCCTCTTACTACTCCTACTTATATTAGGTGGGAGAGTCTAATAACTATAGAATAGGTGCGTTTCACCATAACACCCCCCTCCTAAAACTTTACTCAGTAGGAGTAAAACAGTTTTCTTTATTTTTTTTTTTTTTTTTACAGGAAATATGAAGAAAAAAACAAACAAAAAAATTTAAAAATTCATTTTTTTAGCAACATTGTAGCATATCTCCTACGTTTTGGATCCATTTTTAAATGATCAGTTGCCTTTCTTTTTCTCCTGGATCGGCATACCTCAGGTAAAATCGTTGCTAGCGTTGTTAGATCAAAAGTATCGAAAATCACCTCCATAGGAATTTCTTCCGCGGGATCGCTGTCAACCATGCCTGAAGAGCGCCATCTGATCTGGTTAATGTGCCGTCTGCACGTGAACTTTTCACCTTTCACCAAGTACATCATGTTGCCAATCCGCTTTTCTATTTTTCCAATCTCCCAGAAGGATTTATTCTGTTTATAGTCCTTAAATTATACTTTTTCACCAGGATTGTATTTTTTTTTACTTGAATAAATTTTTCTCTACTGGAGCTTTGTCTTGACACTTCCTTTATCTTTTCAAATGCTTTCTGGCATTCATTAGTCCATTTCCAGGGTTTTTCTTTCTTCAGTAATTCATTTAATGGTGCCTGCAGATCATACATTTTAGGGATGTATATTTGGTAATAATTAGCTAATCCCAAAAATCTTTGTAATGCAGTAATATCATTTGGAGCCGGCATGTCTTTTATAGCCGCTGCTCGCTCTGGGTCTGGCCTTCTACCATTCTTATCGATGATCTGCCCCAGATATTTTACTTTCTCCATAAAAACTCACATTTGCTTTCCTCGAGTTTAAATCCAAAATCCTGTATTCTTGAAACTACTGCATTTACATGTTTCACGTGTTCTGCTATACTTGTACTTCTCATAAGGATGTCGTCCAGATATGCTACAGCAAAATCTAGACCACCCAACATCGAATCCATTACTAGTTGGAAAATGGCAAGCGTGACCTTAATCCCAAAAGGTAGTCTGTTAAATTTATACAGACCCCAATGTGTGTTTATACACAAAAGACGTTTCTTTTTCTACCGGTATTTGCAGATATGCGTCTCTGAGGTCTATCTTCGAAAATATTGTGCCTCCATTAAGCTTTGCAAATATTTCTTCCGCTGTTGGTAGAGGATAATTATAGTCTTTGAGTGCCGCGTTTAAACCCGTCGAGAAATCAGCACAAACACAAATTTCAATTTTTTTTAAGTACATCAGTTTTCTCTAATCTGTCCAATTCTTTATCTATCTGTGCAATTGAGGCAAACGACACATTCCTTTTCTTTTTGAATACCGCCTGAGCATTTTCTTTTAGCTGGAATTTTGCCTCCATCTTGGTACACGTTCCCAACCCTAGAGAAAAAAAAACAGTAGGAAATGTTTCCTTAAGTTTCTTTATTAATTTTTGGGCTTCGGTGTTTAAACTTTCTACCTTGTAACAGAAAGAATTCATCGGTAGATCCTATAATGGGAATTCTGTTATCCAATTCATACCCAGTAAGTTTGTGGTATTTTCTATGACAAATAGTTTAGCTTTTCACATTTTTTTTTATTTAACATGACGTTTGTAACAAATTCTCCAATAAATTGTATTTTTTGTCCCGTCACTGACCTCGCGATTTTCTTTGTCTTCATTAAAGTTGGTTTCACCAACTTCTTCCACATATGCAAATTTATGATAGATAGATCCGAACCAGTGTCAAGTTGCATTTTTATATTTTTATTACTTATTTCAACGGTAACAAATTTTCTGGTTATTCCATCTTTTACCTCGGACTTTAATTTTCTTATTTTATTGTCTTTATTTTTTGACCAGCAATGCATGCTTTTATGTCCCACTCTTTTACAATTGAAACATTTTTTATTCCTAAAATCGCAATATCTGTACCAGTGTAGTTCACCGCAAGCAAAACATGGCTTCGGGAGTTTTTGTTTATTTTTCTCTGGTATTTCACTTTTTGCTTGATAATCTGCAATTTTAGAATTCTTTTTGGTAGACTGACTTTCTTCTTTGTTCTTTCTTCCTTACATGTGAAACGCCAGACTGTTCTATCTTTTTTGAATCTTTCTTTACGCTAACATATCTTGTGCAGTCTTCTGCCAATTTCTGTACCGTAATACTTGGATCGCTTTCCAATTTTGCCAGTACTAATTTTCTCAACTCTGTGTCTCTTTCCGATACCAGCCCCTGAACAAACACCAAGCACTTAAAATTGTCTGCCCTTAACTCTGCAAGCTTGAATTCTTCACAATGCTTATTCACATTGGCTGCATACGTTATATAGTCTTGTTCATCATCTTTCATCAGATTCAAACATTTCCACCTCTTGTGGAACAGAGATGTCTTTTTACTTTCCTTCAGACGAGTGGCAGTCCTCGTTATAAACGTCCGTATATTTTTTATAATACTCCGCAAAAGTTCTCTCTTCATCTGGACTGTACGTGAATATTTCAATTCCATATTGTAATCTCTGGGAAAGAATCATTTTGTAGATTTTTTCTCTTTCCTCTTCTCAGTTATTTCCAGAATTTTGTTTTGAAACTCCCTATGCATCTGTTCCATTTTTTGTTGGAATTGCATTTGTCTATTAAAAGTTTCCTCCTGTAGCTGCACCTGGAATGTTGTTTGTTGCTCTAATATTTTCGTCTGTTGTTCCAACTGGAACTTAAAGAATTCCCGGAATAGACTTTTGCATTCCTCCATCTTTGCAAAAAGTTTACACAATGTCTAAATACTGTATAGGGGGGAGTCCTACGTATTTGCAATTCGTGACCTATTTGAGCAAACTGTATTATCGAGAAAAATATTTCTTTTCTTGACAGATTTTTTTGTCACTAAGTTGACATCTTGGCTTGCGACAAACTTTGCCAAGTTAGGTGGGAGAGTCTAATAACTATAGAATAAGTGAGTTTCACCATAACAATTATTGAATTGTGTAGAAATTAAAAAAGTCAAATATGTAACAGCTTCTATTAAGATCATGGCTGTGAACCCGGGTCCCTGCAATTCCTAATATTGATCCTGGAAGTAATAAATCATTTGATTCATTTTATTGTTCATCTCAAAATGTTATTTTCTGACACAAGCAGCATTGCTTATAACGTACCGAGAAGTGTCAACTGACACATTTTTCATAGATTTTGTAAAATATGAAAAATAATTTAAATATCTGTCATAAAAATATGGTTGTCAGATATGAATGTTCTGGTTGACACTGTTTTATATGCTAAAATATTAAATATTCTAACAATCTGTACAAAAAAACAAATTTTAGTTTTTATGTCTTAAAATATTTTTAGGAAATCCTTCTTGTAGAAATAAATGGAAAATAAGCATGTGTTTGTATAAGCATTTTAATGTCTGTAATTAAATTATGGTCCTTAGCACAAATAAATAATTTTGATAAATGTATTGTCAATCACTGGGAATTTTCTTTTTATAGTTTGTAATTTTATCAATATAGCCTACAAGCATCAATGGAAATTAGTCAGATTTAAAAGAATACTTATAGAAACCATCAAATAAACTATCAAGATAAAAAGCTCCTTCCTCTTATCAGTGTTTACTGCCATACAGAGGATTTTTTTAATATACAAGTTATTCTAAAAACAATCTTTGCTTTTTTATCAATAAATATTTTTTTTAAAGTTAAAGAAAGTGTCTTTTCTCCAGCTATTTAAAAAATAAATAAAAAATAATAATAATGAATGACTATTAAAAATAAAATTTCAATTATACAGTTCCTCTTAGTTACTATCAATGTTTCAGCCATATTTGACAATGTTGGACTTTTTAATCTAGCCAATCGTATGGGTTGATGGCTATCATTCCACTGACTATGCTTCGGGATAATATTCTTATCAGTTATCACATAAGCAGTTTATTACTTTCATTGCCTGACAACGACAAGGTTACAGGAGTCACTCATCATCAATTAGATCAACTATATCACTGTCTCAAAGTACATTCAGGTGGTGCAATTTTGGAATCTTAAGCCTCATGTCTGGAATTTCCTAATGGTCTAGTGCAATGATTCTCAACTACCATACTGTGGCACACTAGAGTGCCACAAAATATTGTCACAGCATACATATGTGTGGGTGGAAGTAGTCATGGTACAGCATTAGTATTTGAATAAATGAATAAGTATTAAACTTTTTTTTTTCAAATACTATTCTTCAATTATGTTATTTTAAATACTTTGTTTTAATATTCATTTTTTAAAAAGTATTTTTTTTTTTAACTTTTTAAAATATTCCTTTATAAATGAAAATCAAACTTTTTACATCTATGGTTTTATTTCATAATATTTAAATGTATACCCTTTAAAAAATTTGCTAAGGGTGTTGTGATATTTTCATTTGCTCCTAGGTGCACTGTTACATTGGTTAAGTTTAGCTAATGACTTTGTGCTTGTGAGTTCAATTCCTGTGTCAGGCAATGAAAGTTGTTCTGGTGCAAAGGGAAAAGCAAACCCACGACAAATTAACTGAAAATTAACCAATGCAAAATATCCTTGAGCACAGACAGAGTGAACTGAATAAAAATGTAATAGTTAACAGGAATTATCTGCTTTGGAAAATTTTTGTTGCAGGACATCAGTACATGGCAGTGAGCATGAGGGGGAATTTGAAAAGGATCTACAAATGTAGTATATATAACATACTTATTTTTTCTATATTCAACAAGTGAACTAAATTACTATCAACAGTAAGGCATTTTTGTACACTCCAGTGGTTCTGACTTAGTTATCCATATATTTTATGAATACCTTATTTGTTAACCATATGCCATGTGTATGACGATGTTTTATGTTTATGATTAATCTGAGAAACCTGACAATTTTTTTCTTTTGTTTGTTCAAGTGTTTTATTGTGTCACCATGTAGTATATTTTCCAGTAAATAGATATTTAGTCCATAAAAAGATAGTCATGACTCATGAAAATTATTTTATTCCTACTTGTACATCATAGATTACAAAAATTTATTCATGAAATGGGTACAAAACACAATCAAGACAAATATCCTACAATATGTTAGAAAAATTCATTTGTATTTGGGGTGAGTTTTGTAAAAAATGTTAATATGAATTTGGAAGTTGAAACACTAAGACAAACCAATAAAGAAATGTTTTAAAATTCCTATTACCTGTTAAAAAAAAAAATTAAATATGAGTACAATGGCCAAAAAGTTGTAACTATAACAATCAGAATAAAGATAAGTAGTTTGAATAAATTATCATAATACCTCAGAAAGTAAGACATGAAATACTAGTATATTTAGCATACAAACTTACTGTTTTATTCATTTTCTCTTTGAGTAAGTACTAAAATTTATTGAGGTCAATATAGCCTTAAATGCACTGCCTGTCAAGGTTTTGTTCCTATCTATTTAAACTATTATTACAAACTTTTGCAGTCAAGTTACTTTGGTGTTTTTAAATTCCCTTTAGAATATATAGAAGAAACAAAGTTTCAAATAACTGCTAGGTTTTCATTACAAGAGGCTATTATAATAAGACTAGTAATATTTGGTTTCAAATCAAGATATAGGCAAGTTTCAAATATCAGAGCAATCATGGCACTAATTGTTTTTGATTTTGATTTTTAAGACAAAGATGATAAAAGGGGCATTGACTTTTACAACATTGCAATAGGATAACAACAGAAATATAGGAGGTCTGTTGAAAGATTCTTGTAATTATTTATATTCACAGATCTCATTAGCTTCCTCCTCTCTACATGGCTATTTTGATTACCATTCCAACCATACCCACTAGCATTTCTTGATGTGTTAAATGAAGAGATTTAATGATGGAAAGAAGGTTGAATCAAGGAAATTATGCTGATGACTAATTAAATAGCAAACTCATTTGAAATGTATTTTGTACATCTACATCATAAATAGTATTCAAACTTAGCTTTTTAGAATGTGTTTCTGTATAGATACACAACCCATTAAAAAAAACATTTTATACATACTTATTTCTTTACAATCTCTTGTCAATGCACTTAGCCTTCTATTAAATCAGATTGATCATACAAAAACGTTTCAGATTAAACTTCATAATACAGATTTGATTCACTGTGTGTGTGTGTGTGTAGGAAAAATTGTATGTACATACAAACAGAATATTGTGTTATATGGACAAATTTGGGGAAGTTGATGAGGCTGAGAACTTTTGGACCACTCCCTACTCCTTCATGTCTTTGAGATACATGATAAAATATAGTTTTACAATATACTAGATCTATAGGGTAAAAGTGCTCAATATCCGGGATCTGTAAATATAAGCAATGTGGACACAGAGTTCAACACCGAATGGCAATAATCTGTTTCATGCTTGAATGCAATCTTCAGGACATGTGGGTTAAATAGTAGCTGAATTATTCATATATGCTAGTCATTGGCGCATTATGGGCAACAAGATCAGTTATTTCCCATTTATTGTGTTATTTTAAATGCTGTTGAATAGGCAGGAATAGTTATTTCAATCATTCTAATGACTATTAATTAGAACTAATTATGAACCAGAAAACAGTTATTTTATTGTTTTGATTTGTTTGTTAACTTTTAAATGACTTATTTATTCTAAATTAGTTCAGTGTAATTTGCATTTATTTATTTATTATTAAATTTATATAATTGTGGATATGCATTTATTCATACAGTTTGTCTATTATTTCCTTTTTTGGTTAGAGGTATATAATTTATACATCACCATTTTCTTAGTAATGTCACAATATCAGTTTTTAGTTTTGGATTTTTAACTAACAAATTCAAAATTTGTTTTCATGCCTGCATTTTGAAATGTTTTGATCTTTTTAGTAATTTGTGTTAATCTGGGAAGGTTATTATACCTGTTTTCTCCGCCATACAAAGTTTAGTTTTCAGAGTTATTGTTGCACACTGCTGCTGTTTTTCTTATTTTCCATGATACTTTTGGTGTATCTTCTTTTTAAGTTGTCATATAAACATATAACAAGAGAGTATTGTAATGTTTGCATATTTACTGTTGTTAAAAGAGGTTTTGTGTTTCCAGGGCCCTTCACTTACCCCTATATTTTTTTTTCTTTGTTATCTGCTGTTTTGGTATTATTATATTGCTTTGCAGGAAATTGCCATTTAAGGCACATTCACACTTTGCAGTTACAGGTGGGTTTGGTTGGTGTGGGTGAATTGTTGGTTATTTTTATGTTGTGTTCTTTTTTTATTATATGTGTCATGTTCTTGGAATGACTAATTGATTTTTAATGCGTTTCTGTTGAATATTTTCTGGGGAATTCTTGGAGCGAGGGAAGGATTTGTGGATTAGTTTAATGAATTTCCTGCCTTTGTTTTTTATATTTATGTTGTAGGTAGGTTAAACCATACAATGCTTCATTTTCTGCTGGCTTTTTTGTGATGTGTGGTCTGTAAATCAGGGTTGCCTAAAATCCACCATCCTTTAAAGTTGTTTGATAATCATTTTTGGCTTTGTTAATAATGGATTCATTATAAAAATTGTCAGATAACCTACAGTTAATTGATTGTGAGATCTGCTTATTGTTGGTAGGTGGTAAGAAGATTATGTATATATGTCTGTATATAAAGCGCTTTGTCATTGGGTTTTCTATAAGGCTGATAAGTACCTTTTCTCAAGTTGAATGTGACATCAAGAAATCTACTTCTGGTTTTGTTTTTATGTCTATGTCAAATCTTGTATTTTTGAAGATTTTTATGATTACTTTTTCAGGTTTTGATTTAAATCTAGTTTAATGACATGACAAATTCATCTTATTTATAATTTTTGTTCATTTGGTTGCTGTAAAAGGTGTTTAAGTTTTGTTGTACAATATTTTTAGTATGTTTAGTATATATTTATATTTTTGGTTCTGTTTAATTTCTGTAAGAATCATTTTATTTGATTATCAATGATGTAATTGGGGAAATTAACAAATATTTGTTTTATATTTTTAAGATCACTAAAAAAAAAAATTGTCCAGAAAGAGGATGTTAGGTGTGCTCTATTTAGGAGTAAATATATTCTTGTCTATCTGAGCTTGTGTCTGTGGGTTTGTTAGTAGCATAAGAGCAGCATCATGAAGGAGAAAGGATTATGAATGTACCTATCTTCATATCTTCTGTCTTGTTGCAGTCTTGCACCCATCTTATTAATATAAGGAAGTATGCACACATCTGGCATATTTTTCAATAAGAATTCATAACCCTCCTTTGTCCAATAAAATATAGTCCTCTTTGGAACATAGGCTGAACATCAATCATTAATTGTTCACTGCTCAACAATTAATGACTATTTAAAAAAGCATAAAATAATTATTTTAATTTAAATTATCGTTAGGCATTTTTGTGCAGTGAATCAGGGTTGGTAACTATTTACCCATTATTTAAAACAAGAATTATTTAAACAAATTAAAATATATCTGTAAAAATGGTTTCAAATTTTGCATAAGGTTTTCTAACATTCTTTTGTTTTATTTTTTACACTTTGATTAAATATGGTGGCTCAAAGTAGGAGCAAATCATCATTCAAAAATGGCTGGTATAATGAATTGTGACGTGACAAAACAGTTCAATGTTTGTTGAAAAACTGTTTGTAATGTTTGGAAAAAGTCTCAAAAACAAGCAACCTCACCAAATTCAATTCCAGGAAGAAACCATTCAGTTTGTACCAGGAGAGTCATTGAAACCATCAAGAAGAGAAATCCATGAAGAAGCATGAGGAAGATTGCAAAAGAGCTGGATATTTTGGATAGGTCACTGAAGAGGATTGTAAAAGAGAATTTAGGGCTATACAAGATTCAATGATGACAACTGTTCTCAAGTGCCCCTAAGAAAAAATGGCTTGGCAAAGAGAAGAAAATGATGGAGGAGATACTGCATGCTGCAGACACTGTCTTCATTTGGTTGGAGGAGAGGTTTCTCACTGTTGTCAACTACCAAAAGCAATAGGGTTTATGCCACTTCACCAGGAAACATTCCTGACTGCATCAGAACAACCAATTGGTGTCATGTTTTAACTGTTGTTGCCAATTGGAAATGTCTGTTGGTGTTCATTGAAAAGGGAATAGAGTTTACCTGCAAATGTTAAAGAAAGGTGTTGCTCTAGTTGTCAGCTGCATTTGGAGTCACTATATCTTCACTCAAAATGCTGCTCCCAGATACACAGCCAATTTGATGCAGAACTGGTGCAAGAGACATTTCCATGGACTTTTTGACAAGTCAGTTTGGTCTCCATAAAGTCCTGACATTAATCCTATGAACAGCCCATATATATATATATATACACACACACACACACACACACACACACACATGAAAGAGGAGAGCCAATTAGCATTCTAGTCAAGTTTTGTTATATTCACATTCACAGAAATACCCTTGAGAAAGGTATAAATCCATATAGAAGTGACTGGACTCAGTCTTGGGTGGCAACCAGTCTAGGAGGACAACTGAATTTAAAATTTCCTATATATGACCCTAGAAAAGTATATACTATGTAACTAATGAAAGGATCAATGAATTTACAATAACTATGATCCTGACAGCAGTCAGCCTTAATTGACAGAGATCATATATCACATTTTATGTTATAATAGATTACAGAATTCTAGAATTAAATCTTATTAGATATGTAAACATTATTAAAAAGAGTTTATTTGCAAAATCACTATGTTTATAATTTGAAATCCGAATCTGATACCTTATGCAGGATTTGAAATTTAATGCTGAAGGTTACATGTTAAAAATCAAAGTTGGCCAAAAAAACATCTATAAATCATAGATCTAATATTAGAAAAGTTAATGCAGAAATATGTATTTGCTTGACTGTTGTTTTTAAACAAAATTAATACTAATAATAAATATATATATATATATATATATATATATATATATATATTATAGAATTGTACTTTTGTGACAAAATTCTGAGTAAAGTTACTAAAATTGTGCACTAACTTGCCAACACAGACAAGTACATGGAAAAATCTCATAAATAAGCTCCAATTTTAAAAAATCTAAGAAATAAACTTTAGAATAGAGAGATAAGCGTAAAACTATTTTTTATAGTCCTCAGAAGAATATAAGTATACAATAAATAGGTTTGATCAATTACCAACATAAAGCATTACTTGATATATGCTTCAATATTAAAGTAACTTACATCAGTTTCTTAAACAATCTCTTCAGTTGTATAACTTTGTATTAATTAATTTAGGTATCCCAAACAGAGTTTACATAGTGAAAACATGTCAAAAGTGATATTTCCTTCAATTTCAACTGCTGATACCTCATTTATTTTCAAGGCTATTTTGATAAATTAGACAAAATTTAATCTTTATAAACATAGAATTCTTTCTAGTGTGAAGATTAGTTTTTATTCCATATCACTATTTCAACAATGGAGGCTTTTTTCTGCATCTTCAAAGCTGACAATTTCATAATGGTGTTTTTTTTTAAGTTGTTTCTCCCCACACTGTCTCATCTTTAAAATAAAAATTAAAAAAAAAAAAAAAAAAAAAAAAAAGACACTTGTCAATTTGATAAGTTTGTCTTTCTCAAAAAATTTCTAAGTTGAAAACTTTAGTGGATGATGTAAATTGCAACTTTTATAGTAATGTCTAGTCTTTAATAATCAGTTGGCATCATATCTCTGCATACATACAACTCAAGGCAAAACCAGTGAGTCCCATGCACCAAAATTGGCCTTGCTGACAGAATGAATGAACATTGCTAGCTGAACCCCATTTTAAATCCGACCTGCTTCATTGATGGATATTACAGTTTAAATATATTTTTCTTAGATATTCTTTAATGATGCATTTTAAAAGTACTTATTCATTGTATTTTGCCCAAACTGTAATGCTAAACAAAAAAAAAAAAAAAAAACTTTCACCTCAGATGTTGGTTTTTATCTATTTTCTTAAAAAAAAACACTAAACAGAATTATAGAATAAAATAAAAAATAAACTAGATATATTGGATATAATAGATTACAGAATTCTAGAATTAAATCTTATTATTATCAGGCGTTTTTGTAGGTGAGTTATTTATTAATAAAAATTGCTAGTTTGTTTACTTTTTTAATAAAAAATATTTTATTTTCAGGTTATAAAAATGTGTGTCGATAATCATACACTCCAGAATAATCCTTTAAAAATGTTGAATTGTTATGAATAACAATGAATGAATGAATGAATGAATATTGTTTAAAACGCCTGATAATTATGCACCAACCCAATATTTTTAGTTCTTTCAAATTTTCCATTATCATGTTTATATAACTACAAAAAAATCTTTGTTCTTTAAAAAATTAAAATAAAATTTTTAGAATACCGTCTACTTTTCCTTTTACTGGTCATTGATTTCATTTATATTCATGGTTGCCAATATTTTCTATAATTCTTGGGATGTGGGTATTAAATTGAAAATTTATTTACATTTTCTTAAATAAAAGAAAAAAATGAAACTGGGTATATTGGTTAAAATGAAATTGTTACATGTTCTTAAAAAAAAAAAAATAAATGGATACACTTTATAGTTTAACTTTTCCAAACATGCATTGTTTCTTTTTTCTTTATCTCAACATAATGGAAGATAACATTTTTTTTTTTTTTTTAAGTGGATGTTTGTTCTTTGTGTGTGTGTGTGTGTGTGTGTGTAAAAATGATAAAATATAGTTTTAGGGTATACCACATTTATGGGTTAAAGTGCTCGATATCAAGGATAGAGCATATGTAAATATAAAAGTGGACATTGAAGCCAACATCCAAAGGCAACAGTCTGTTTCATGCCAAACCCAACGGTCAGACCTGACGATTGCGTTTAATGTAGGTATGTATATATTAGTGTTTTCCATACCAGAGACCCCTACCCAAGTGATTAATAAAATTTACTTAATATTCTGTTCAGTGAATGTGAACTCAATGCTCTGGGAAGTAGTTTTCTTCTAAATGGAAGAAGCAAGCCAAATTCCTTGCAATGTATACTAAGTTAAAACTGAGTGATGAACGGAATAGACATTTCACTGATATAACTCTTAAATGGAACTTCATCTTCATCTCTAAAAGGAACAAAAGAAAAAGCATTCAGTGAATCTGAGTATTCAAGCAACTATTTGTGATAAAGAAGAACCATCTCAAATGACCTTCAGTTACAAGCACCAAAACCAATGGGTTGCAGTATACTATTATTAGTCCAGCTTTTACATTGGCCAACTCATTGATCTTATATCTTCCATCCATCTATGCTGTAATAAAAAGTTTTGTCTCAACCAAAAGCAAAAATTATGGATGACATTGCACAAGTGGTGTCTTGTCTTTAGATGGGACTTTGATACAATACCACTTTCAAGAGATAATAGGATATGTAGTTTTCCAGGAACATTGAATTTGTTTAGAAGCCTCTGCTATAGTCAGACTGCAAATAACTATAAGAGGAAATGTAGGACCATTCCAACTGAACAGAGAATCTTTTTCATCAGTTCCAATAAATGTATTTTTATTCATTTCTGTTTTTTAGTTTGAAGAAAATTTAGTTTAAAGCTTTACAATAAGCATTTGTTTGACCAATGATTCATTTCATGAAAAATTTGGAAAATTTAATGAAATTATACAATTTTTAATTTGTCAAAAAAAGGACAGTAATGACTTAGTCATTACTGCCCCTTTTTGACAATTTAAAAATTGTACAATTCACTAAATTTTCCAAGAAAAAGGTATTCATATTACAGAGAAAAGAACTGTTTTAGTGAAATCCTTGTCAATATTGGTTAAATTTCAGGCATGTACTTTTTTTATGGCTACGGATGGCATATTTTGATCTGTTTTTACCCTACTGTCAAATTATACTTCTGGCTGTTTTACATGGTGGAAATAAGAGTTTCTTTTTAATGATGTACTACTGAACAAAAAAGTTAGCTTCATCTCTGTTGTGCTATGAATCATAGCAAGAAGTTGCAAGGCATTTTAAAATATTATTAACTTAAATTATTCTAATTAAAAAAATTTTAAAAATGAACAATTCTAAAAATACATTATTCATCAAAAAAAAATTATTTTTCTTAAGACAATATATCTTATTTATAAAAGCAATTAAAACCTTTCAAATTAAATATGTCATTGTTTGCATTTTTTATTTTATGATTCAGAGCAGATTTTTGGTAAATGCTGTTTCTGTTTGACAAAAACAAATTGATGATATATTTTCTCCAAGGAGTCCTGCTTTTAACTAATATGAAGGGTGGAATTTTAATTTGTCGAAATTTCTTAAAATTAAGTAAGTGGAGGTAACATAAATAAATGAAATAAAAATAATGAAATAAATTTAATAAATAATTAATTTGTGAATTAAGTCCTGAAAATTTCATTAAAATCCAACAAATGACTTTTGCAAGAATTTCCAAAACAATGCAGGGGGGGGGGGTGGCTTATATGAACAGGCAAAGTTGCCCTTCCAGTTTTCTCCCCCACCTTTTACTATTTAATTTTTAAAAACACAATGCTTAGATTGGTCAGATCTAATAATTATTGATTCAATTAGTATTATGTTTCTTTTACTTTAAAAATACCTATATAATGATTTGTACACTTGTTTGATGCTGGCATCTTAAGTTATACACTGCTGAAATTGGTTTCTGACCCAAGAGCACACTTGATAGAAAACTTTCTGTTCTGAACAATTTTGAATGGTCATAACTTCATTGCTACCAAGATAAATTTGGTACCATTTTTTGCTTTGTCAAGCTACGTCTGTATTAAGTTTTTAGATGAATTGAAATTAAATTGTTAGTTTAGGAAACCTATTATACTGATTTATAATTAGTTTTAAAAAAAGCATTTATTTTCATGTACTCTTTAGCTCTATATTTTCACAAACATCCTGGGTTTTTTTTTTATTGAAGTTTAATACAAAATGAAATATTTTAATTAAATAAACAAAATTGCATCAACATAAAGGAAAGTAAAACTTCTTTCAAAACCAATGCTATAAAAATCCATATAAATCAACCTGTCTCACAGATAAAAGAGTTTACCACCAAAGAAAAGCCATAGAACCATAAAGCTTCATCTCCATAACACAATCCAAAATGCATGTTCTCATCAGAAATGCTTTAAGAAATACAAGCAGAAAATGTAGACAATTAGATTTTTAAATAAATTAATTAAAATTATCTTTCTATTGCATCAAGAAAATTGAAGTTTATGCCAAATGAAGAGAAAAACTTAGAAATCACTTAACAATTACTTGTCATATCACCAATCACAGTAACCAATTTTCATCAAGCTCACTTATGAGTTATAAGACTAATTGATTTTATCAGCTATTAGAGGATCACTACAGGTAATGTAATGTCTATCAGTGCAAAAAAGGTAATCAACAAGCTTTCACATTTCAGACTTACTTTTACACTAATAATGCTCTTTAGAAAAGGCATGAATTAATCTATTCTCCTTATCTATAGGTTAAATAGCAGAATAGAGTGGGCTCTCTTGTCTTAGATTGCAACCAGCTTAAGAGAAGAACAACTACAAATTAAAAAACCATAGAAGACAACAGGAAACCACTCCATTATTTTCCAATAAGTCATGGAAATTCACTGAAGAAGGAGCAAAAAAGGATTTGTAGAAAACTATGATAACTTACATCCTAAAGAAATGTGAAAAAAGTCATAATTGGATAAGATTTATAAATTTTCTTTTGTTACCTTTAAGAATTAAAAAGCAAATTAAGATTTATACCCAAATGCAAATATATAATTTTTTTTTAAATTTTAGAATAAACAGATACTTTATAGAATGTAATAGACAGGATTCCAAAATGATAACAGCATCATTCTCAGACTTTATTTGATACCTACTAAATACAAGTAAACAATACTAATCCTCTTTAAACATACGCTAATCAATAAAATTTGATTAAGTCCATGCAAAGAATCATGTGTCAAGTACAAGAATTTCTTATTACTTTGGTATAAAGTCAGTATTTGATATAATCAAATTTGATCTTCCCATAGTAGTAACAAAATAAAGGTGTTTGAACTAACACAATAGCAAAGAATCAGATGGTATTAAAATCAGTGTTGAAATAAGAAATTTGTAGTAAATGCCAAAGACTAGTTGTATATAGCTCTATCTCAATGTCCAAAACAGCAATAAGTGAACATATTTAACTAATTCAAATAGGAATTCACAGCACATGAATGAGATGAGTGAAACAGTGCTGAAAAACACTGGTTTGATTTTTTTAAACAACAAGCAATTTTAAAGTTTATATGAAAAAATGCCACTGTTTATTTGTTCCAGAAATTGTAAAATGAACTTTTATTAAAGTAAACAGCTAAGAAAATGCCATAAAAAAACATTAATCAAAAGGGGGCCATTAGTAGAAAAAGGTTGACTGAATTAGGAAAAGGAGGAAGAATTAAATTGTAAATGTAGTGCAACTATTAAAAGGGCCCATCAGAAAAGTGCAACTTGTCTATTTTCAAGTAAGAAATGATGTCACCAAGAATTTTAAGAATTACTCATTTGAAACTGGATCATAGAATCAGCTTTTAAAAAGAAAAAAAAAGATTGACATTTATATTCAAAATAAATTTTCTACATTTAATGTTTCATCCTCCTCAAAAATATTAACTGGAAATTAAAAATTGAATGTAGTGTCTATCAAATCTCAAACACAAAACTTACTAACAGTAACTCAAGCAAAGAGGATTACACTTGCAAACATCTTCAGAACATGAAGTTAGAGTCAACTTAAGAGATTGATGGAGAATAATCCTAACATAAGTGGCTATGTTTGAGAGAAAACTAAGGGAGATATGACTAATGAAAATTACAATTTCTTATTGTGACAATAAAAGCTTATAAAATTTGTACTACACACTATAAGATTATACAAGTAAGGTTTTCACAATAAAAATGGTATTAACCAAACTATATTGGTAAAATTTACAGTATATATTTATATAAACAATATATTGTACAAGTTTCAGCTTTTATCTCTCCTTATGAAAAGTATTGATAGGAACTTATTTTGGAGTTGTTAGGTTTTATTATGCAAACAAAGTGCACCATAAACATTTAAATAATTCCAAAAGATATAGGCCCCCAAAAAAACAAGTCTGAATAATACAGTAGACCATAGATCTGAAGATTCTTATTTTAAATGCATAGGCTCTTTAACATTCTTATAAGAATCAAACTATCATTTATTGATTTTATTAACATTTCTATTCTTTCAACTTCCTCATTACTTTGAGCAGATTTTATTGTTTCTTTGCTTGAATATATTTTCTATTCTCATATCCGTCTCTTTTAATGATTGATTACAAGTTTTCTGTGCAATTAATAGCTGTAGAGGTTAAAAGGTGAATCTATTAAATGAAACCTTTTTTGGCAAAGTGAGCAATAGTCAGTTTTCCAGAATTTGAAGCCTTACCTTGTATGGATAGACTTTGTCTGAAAGCTTCTTGGTTGTGACTTATTTTGTTTAAATCATATCCATTCAGAATGTAAGCAAATCATGATTCCCAACAGATTCATTTACTGTGAATTGCCACAACTTATTGCGGAAGATAATGGAATAGTTTCCCACTGCATCTTTATGCTTTTGAATGCAGTCTTTCTACTAGACAATACTAGAATCTGTTATTTAATCTATAGTTGAGAGAGGAGATGAATTCATGCCTTTCCCAAGGGCATTAGTGAAAAAAAGGGAGCACAACAGACTAGGCTTAAATTTGAACTTAACTCACCAACTCTACTTTTTGTATCAGTAACCATTGCATTATCTGGACATACACCATATATTAAAAAAAAAAAAAAATTATCCATAAACTTACAATGATTCTCTGCATGTCTTGATGCCATTATCAATTTTGAAGAAACCAATAATTTTACTGCACACAGTACAAGCCCAAAACTTATGTCTTCTCAGTCACATTGGTTGATTACTTCCATAAAGGACCTAACCTCCAGTCCAGCCACCAGGTCCATCTAATGTAGCTCAACATTTATCACTAAAGATTAGTGTTGTGAAATCAATTTCCATGAACTTCTTATACATTGCTCTTCATGCTGTTGTTTTATTTTTATGGCATGACATCATCCATTGTTTTTAATATTCTACATCTTTTCTGTTGACATTTCTAACATGAGCTTCTTCAAATATTTTGTCTTTTGTGGTGTTTTTAAAACAGTTTTTTTCTTGTTATCTTTACAATGGTTTCACTTTCTTCAACTCTTTATTTTCCAACATTTTGAAATTTACAAAAGTTATATTCCAATCATCACTCATTTACTTTAGAATATCTTGTTTCTCTTGAGGTTCTATTTTTTCGTATTACCCATGACTATCTTCATACATATGAAATTAATAAAATTTATGCGTAACACATTGAGCAATAAATTATTGGTGAATAACACGTTTAAAGCAAGCAGATATTTGCAAATAAAGTGCTGTTTAAAATAAATACATAAAAGTAGAGCATCAATAGAGAATAGATAAGTAAAAAGTTCTATGACTTGTCTTCTAATGTGAAGTTTCAGAGACACAGATCAGCTTATCAGGGTAAAATAAATCTATTTATCTTACTCTAGCATGCAGATTTGTGTCAGTGAAAGTTCAAAGTCATTGAATTTTTTTTATATATCTATTCATTACGTACGAAATTAAAAATATTAATTAACTATACTATTATATATATATATATATATATATATATATATATATTTCGATAACAATATGATTAACAACCCTCAAGTTCCATAATAAAAATTTCACATCACCAAATAATTTATTGTAAATGTCTGCAACAAAACCATTTATAATTATGAAATTCACGTAGCATATTTATTATATAAATATACCCTGAAAGTTTACCCACATTAACTTGCATAATAGGATCTGAGTGTGTAAGAGGGTACTGAAAAGTCATTGACCCAACAAAGGAAGTGAAATGAAAAAAAAAAATTCTGATGTTATTCCTTTGGTTATATTCTGAAAATTGAACCATCCCCCCCCCCCAAAATTTATCACTAGCTTGTATATAAATGATGAGTTAACAAAAAAACAATAGTATTATTAATAATAATGGTAAACTTGCTATCGTATGTAGCATCATTTTAAAAAGCAGTGCTCCATGTCAAGTAGACAGAGCCACTGTAATAGTAAAAACAACATTTGTGATTATCAGGCATGCAGTCAACTTTCAGGTTGCATTTTAAGACATTGAAATACAGACAAGTCATTGTTAACTTTATAAATAGGTAGGTAGAAGTGCAGGTACAATAGTTGGTCCTGTTAGAAGAATTCTATAGTTTATAGCTTTTTCTACCAGAATCTTTGTGAATTCACCTTTGCATGCAAATATTTTTCATAATATGTTCCATTTCCTCTCCATAATATTCCTACCTTTTGTCTCTCAACTCTCACAAATATGCTGAAAAAGGTTATATCATCAGCTAATTGAATAAAAAGTCAGAAATTACTTTCCAAGTGTCAGTATGAGAACAAGTACATGTTATGTTAACTATCTCCTTGACATCACATAACCATGAAACTAGCCATTGTGCTTACTTATATTGTGTGTGTGAGAAAGTTCTCAGAATATATCTGTAGAGGAAATAAATTGAATAAAATAGACAATCAGAAAATAGTACTTAGTCCTTCCCGACACATTTCAGTCATCTGACAAAGTGATGATAAACAAAAGTGAAATGTTGTGTAGTTACAGAAAATTCAAAAATTCTAAAAAAGACATTCCTGTAAAAGATATATTCTGACAACTTTCACACATTGTTGACATGAAAAACAAAAACCCACACTTCTTAGTCAAAAAAAAAAAAAAAAAAAAGAAATTTACAGTTACAAAGAGACTTTCACAGGAGCATCTTAAAATTTCTTAATTTTGTCTAACTACACAACATTTCACTTTTATCTATCATTATTTGCCTTAATAAAGTCATATGACAAAATGTGTGTGTATGTTGGCAAGGACTAAGTACTATTTTCCGAGATTAAATAAATATATATATATATATATATATATAAGATGCACAGTTGGTATAATGGTGTTATCCATGCAAAAAGTGGAATCATCAAGCCAAGTTCAAATTCTAACCTAGTCTAATGCCCTTGGGAAAGGACGTGAATCTATCTCTTCTACACTCCACTGAGTTAAATAGAAGGGTAGACTGGGCTCTCTAACATTAGAGAGAGCAGACATTCTAAGAAGAGGATTACTCTAAACTTAAAACCATGAAAAAGTCAACAAGAAACTGCACCACTATTTTTCCCCAAGAAATCATGGTAATTCATAGATGAAGAAAAAGGAGAGACATAATTGCCTACATCCTGAATGGACATGACATTAAAACAAATATATAGTGTGTCAGGTGTGCACAAAATATCTCAGTGGCCTTTTTTGAAAACAAAACTGAATATACAGTTGGGAGAGAAAAAAAAGTTCAACAAGAAAATACATGTGTGATTTTGCATGTTGTTTCTTTTCAAGTTGGACAAAACAGCTTCAAAAACAAAAATGGAGAGGGTTCAGTTGGAAACAATATTTATCATGAACTGGACTTATAGGACAAACCACAGAGCAGTAGACCACAAGAATTTGAAAATGAGGGCTTGCAAGCTCTTTTTGATAATGACCCCCCACCCCAATCCCATTCAATTAACAATGAATTGGCTGAAGTCCTTGGTGCCAATCACTCAACAGTTGTAAGACATTTGCTTCATTATGAAGATTTTAAATAGCAGGAAAGGAGTTCCCACACAAGGCTATCCCAAATGAAACTGAGCTATTATGCACCTTGTATCTAACTAGAAGCAACTATGTAGTCCTAAATTACTACTAACCTACAATTATTATTATTATTTAGCAAGGGACTTGTTAATGATATCTAATAATTAGCTAATTAACAACTATACCTCATACTAAGAATCAATTATTTCTTATTGATAAGAGAAAATGTAAAGTAAACCAGAAAGTGATTTAAAACGTTAAAAAATATTCCTTAATGAAATAAAAATAGAGAAACAATTTTGATAAATGAAGTTTTATTCGATGATTTGTATCATATTTCTAACCTTAACTTTAAAATACAAGGAAAATACTTATGTTATCATGCTAAAATTGTCAGCAATAAAATAAGAATACTGAAAGCAGCTTGATATATTATACATGAAACAGAGAAACTTAAAAACAGTTTGCTAAAAAAAAAAATTCAAACTCTTTCTACAAACAAGGGGAGATATTTGAGATACTGATTACACTGAATTGCAAATATTCTACATTTTTAACTGTGTACATCTGTTAAATGTACTCAAAAAGAAAGAAATATATGCAGATTTTTAAAAAATTTACATTTAATTTCAATTTTATATTTAAAAGATACATAAAAAAATTCCTGCACATTCATGTCAGTAACAAAATATGTGTCTGTAATACTTTTTATAAAGCAAACCCTAAATTAAAGAGATCTAGATTAAAGGTTTTTGTCTGAATTTCTGGGATGAAGAATTATTATTTACACTATTTACATAAGGACTATTGTCCTCAATTTTTTGTTGTCATTACATTTTGGCTGTTGTAGCGTCTGACCTTCATTAGGTATATATCAATCTGGGTAACCTACAGGGTATACTGTTCTTGTTCCCCTACATATGCTTAGGGATTATCCTACAAGACAATAGCCTAGTGGATTTAAGCATTGATTCATAAATTTGTTGAAGCAGTAAACGGAGTTCACAAAATATTTGAAAAAGTTGGTATTGAAAATGTAAACAGAGAAAAGATGCACAATATCTATATGAATAAATGTAAAATTAGAGCTCAATTCTCCCACAAATTCTGAGGTTAAAAGGTCCCAATTCTACTTTATAGTAATTTACAAACTGAAAGTTCAATATCTGACTTATATTATCTACTTCTATGTGATATAACTTTTCAGGTTTAATTTGCATATTGATTTTTAAAATGTATATTTCATTAATTAACTGTCCTTCATTACTGTTCTTTTATTCAAGGATCATTTTGACTTCCATATCAAAAATAATTCTGTTTAGGAATATTGTTTGATATAATGCAGAAAAGTATTTAAAATTTGTATTTTACTTGGCCTTCAACAAGTTGGCATCTATTTGTAAAACTTTCATTTACTATAACAAGCCCGCCCCCACACCAAACCAATTTCTTCTGTCTTTACAGTCATATTCTTTGAACAAATATATGAACATTCACAATTCCTTCAACATTTCATAAATAGTGAACATTAATCTCATAGAAAAACAACTAATTTTTCCTAGAAAGTGAGCGGGTGAAGTCTACCAGTTAAGAATATTAGTTAAAGACATGAAAACAATGAAACTATCACCTTTAAATAAGCATCACAAAAAGAAACGCATAAGTGAGACAAAAACATACATGAAAAATAATTTTTAATGATGAAAGGCAATCTACATGTGCCAGAGATTGGATCCTTCATGGAAATAATCAATCAACATTAATTAGAAGACAACTGGAGAACTGAAGTGATGTTCTGGGTTCCTATTGCAGGCAGTAAAATTATAGGTCCATTTAACCTTTAATAAATGATGGTTCAAGATAACTACAAAGAATTATCATAAGTTTCTGAACAAGACTTTTTTTCTGAGTGGTACAGGTCACAACCAAGAAAATTTAAGTCAGTATATTTATGCAAGATAATGACTTAAATTCTGAAAAGCTATTACTCCCTTTGAAAATTTTTCAACATCAAATTAATAGAATAACCCTTAACACCAAAAGAAAACTTGTTATCTATCATTAAAAAAAGATACAAAAATGGAAAACAATATTTAAGCAAAGAAAACTAGAGAAGCAATAAAAATTGCTATAAATAATGGTAAGTCAAAACATTAAAATAGTTAACAAAAATCAATGAAGGTCAGATCAAAGTTATAAGAGGTCAGACCAAAAAGTACTATAAAAAGAAAACTGCAACACACATCAATTCAGCATTTAATCTCCTTCCAAGTAGTCTCCTGAAACCACACACATTATCCAGTGTTGTTTCCATTGATGGAAGCATTCCTGGAATTACTATTTTGGAATAGCAAACAGCTGCTTTGTCACATTCTCTTGGAATTCCTTGACATCTTGGAATCTTGTTTCTTTCAATGGTAAGATAAAATTTTTTTTTTAAAGTCATTAAATCAGTAGACTGAAAGATAAGGTTCAAAGAGAATATAATTGCATCAATTTGCTTATAATAGCAGATGATCTATAGATATCTAGTAATCTATAGATATCTAGTAATCTAACTTTTGTTATGATATACATTAATTTAATAACCTAGCCAAAAGTAAAACTTTTACCCATGACATATTTTACTAAAAGAATATAAAATGAAATACCATAGTTCACAACAGTTTGTCAACCAAATGTTACAATTCCTCTAATTTGACTATATTTAGTAGTAATTATAATTTTCTAGTTTTCTTAAAAAGCACACTTTTGTTTGAAATGTTCTCATTCTGACCAAAACATGTTTGATCAACAATTTGAACAAAGAAATTAATATTTCATTTTTGCCCATAAATGAATATGCCCCTACCACTACAAAAAAAAAAAAATAATTCCATATAGTAAATATACTTTAAACTATGATTTTTTTCTATTAAAATGTAGAGCATGCAATGTTAATTTGCAACATCATAATTTCCAGATGTTTAGTTCATTAACAGCTCTACATGGCAGTTATTTCTTTCCACAAACATAATAGTTAAAAAAAAAAAAAAAAGTTAAGACAAAAACACCTGCTAAGATTGTGTAACAAACAAAAAAATTGAAAATATTAAGAGCACAGAAACAACCAGGTAAACCATACAAATTAACATAAAAGGTCTACTCATTTTATCAAGAGACTGGTTAAGGAATACCTTAGAAAATCAGCTTTGAAGGTTGCTAATGAGGTCAAAGAAGTGTGCATCATGAATGTTTCTCTTACAAGAATCAAATGTATGCTAAACAAGAAAGATTTACATGGCCAATGGCTATGTAGAAAATTCATGTAATGTTTGCGCAGGAAAATACGAATAAAAATTTTAACATTTTCAGGCAGTATACTGCTGTCAGATGAATAAAAATTATTGACCTATTTGTTTCAACAAGCTTGGCAAAGCAGACAAAGAAAAGTTAGGTATCAACTGTTAAGCATGATGGTTGAAACATCTGGGGGTCATATAAGCTCACTGGTGGGTTGCATTTCAATCAAACAATCATGAATGCTAAAGGATTCTGCAAATACTTAAAAAGAGAAGACAAGGATCCTGAAACAGTGTTTAAAAAATATGAATTTATGAAAAATCTAAAAGAGCTTGACTAATGCAGCATGTCTCCAGATTTGAATACAATGAGGCCAATTTAAAAGAATCTATATTGTCAGTGAAAGACATTTGAGTAAATGTTTGTACATATCAGATGAACTGATTCATTTGTTTTTTTTGGGGGGGGGGTATTATTTACAGGATTATTTAAAACCAAAACATTTTGGGGTTGTTAAAAAAAAAAAAAATTCATTTTTGTGAATGAATATTGCATGAACAATGTTTTTGAGAACAACATTGAATTTTTTTTTTTTAAGTTTTTTTAAGATACAAGTCCTGCTATTTAAACCCATAACTGGGATAGGAAATAGATTCATACATTTCTCAAGTGTATTTTGCATGTAAGTTAATGTAAAGAAGCATATCTGTTGAAATTAATATTATGAAGACTGCAAGTAGTAATAGAGAAAGGCAATCATATCAATTATTGATTTTCAATAAAATTTGTTCATAAAAGTGAAGTACTCTTCTTGGAGCAACATTTTTGAAACAGAGCTTGGTCATAAATAATATCTAATAATATTTTGATTGTGTAGGGAGACAACGAAAAAACAAACCTTACTAAAAGCTACATAGGATAGGAATTTGTAGAGGGTCATGATCACCTACTTTCTGAAGGGACACAGCACAAAGACAAAAAAATGTTCCACTAGAAATAAAGTTTTGCTATGTTTGGTTTAAAAAAAGAATTTAAAAAAAGATGTACTCATTTACAGGTAATGTTATATATATTTTACATAAAGAAAACACTTAATATACAACATACATGTGAGGGATGCGAAAAAATATTAGCCTAAAGGATAAAAACAGATGAAGATACAAACCTAAATCATTTGTGGAATAATAAGCCTTCATCTCCAAACTTTAAATATTTCCCAAATATGTAAATTTCACCTACAACTTATATTAAGAAAATATATATAATTATACATGGCAACTTTGAAGCCATTTTTATGCCCATGTTATAAAGGAATCTAATCCTCTTCCTAAATTTGTTCTTTAGAAAAATAAAATTACAATATAACTAATAAAATCAACACATGAAGACCTTTTAAATTTTATTTTTTATTAATATTTCTACTTCTATTAATATTTTAGGGACAAAATTTAAAAACGAATATAAAAAAATCTGTCACTAATTTAATACAGATTATACTGCTATAAATAATACAGATTATACTGCTATAAATCATGCTGATTCTACTCAAATTATAATCTGGAAAAAAGCCTTTTATTGCATATAAAATGGTATAGTATAGAATGTACAGCAAAGAACAGAATTCACCTAAAAAATCTTTGCTTATCTATATTCAAACTTAAGATTAAAATCAACAAGCATATATATTTACACATTGATAAAAAAAAATTAAAAAGACACCCACTCATGTAAACACATCCATACATGTGTGTGCATGCATGTGTACATCTATTCAAACAGGTATAAAACTGCATTTAAACAACTTTTGTTTGAAAAGAGTTATCAATTTCATTCCCACATTTTCAAAAGGTAAAACTGACTAAAGATAAGATTCAACTGCTATTATTCCCTACTAATCACAGACACCAAGAGTCTAAGACCAACAACCTTTTTTAATCCACTTTTATGAATCAGCTAACACAATCATGATTGTTTGAAGAAAGAGATTCAGGACTTATTCAAGCTGAAACAAGCAGCAGAAAATGAAAAAAATTACACATTCTTTAAAAAGATGGAATTAGGATTACATTTTCCCAAAATTGCTATTTCTTTTATTTCATTATTTAGATTAAAAGGACTGAAAATCTTTTAAAGTGATTGCAAGTGGTAACTGTGACAGTTAAGAGGCCTGTTCTAACATGCATTAATCTAAGGTTGTTCTTCTATCCAATGATCTTAAGTAAAGCATTCTACTCTAAGAAGACGGACAGTTAAAGCAAGAAATATATAATACAAGAACAAAGACAAAGATAACAAAGTAAAAGATTCTTTTCTTTTTTCTTTATTTTATTTAAAACCAGAAGTAAAAATACAAAAAAATACAAAATTCCTGGATGAAAAAAAAAGTAAAGTAAAAGATAATTAAAAATGCAGCAATGAATTCTCATCTATTTTCAAGCCACTACCAAGATAATTACTGTCACAGTTTTAATAAAAATCATCTAATATTGCCAGTTTCATTATAAAACAGAAAAAAATGCTGAATTTAAGGGTCAGCTGACACTGGCTGTAGAACAAAATTACTGTAACTGAAGTTGGTAAAAGAAAATCAGGTGATGTAAAATCAATATCTAATCATTAATTCTGATATAAAGGTACAATTGCACATCCAATTGCATTTCAAAGATACTTAAATATTATGCTTAAACTATATGCAACTGAAAAAGATTTCATTTTAAGAGATGAAAGTGATAAGAGTAAAATGCAATCAGTAAGTCTTTAGATAAAGTTTGAATTTACAATATGTTATTATTTCTGTTTTAATGTTGACAGCTGAAATTCAAATTCAAACCCAAAATACTTTATTCATTTTTATAAAAAATAATTCTCTCACTAAGAAAGGATTCAATTCTTGTCTATTACATAGATTTGATATACTTCTATATAGTATTGATTAGCATGCATTTTCTTGGAATTCATTATCAGAGATGAACACAAAAATGGATTAGATATTATTTTGGATTCTGAAAGACACAAAATTCATTTTTTTGAAATTCAAGAAAAAATTCAGTCCAGCAGAGAAATCTTAAACTTTAATGAATTTCTTGCAACTTATATTGACTGCATTCTGTTTTATTAGTAGTTATAAATAAGAGAGCCTACCTGACGAAACATCTTCAATATATGGCCAACTGACTTACCTGAAAAAGAAAAATAACATTATGTAACTAGCAAATTAAAAATTTAAGACATTCTTATTATACAAGAACATATCAAGTCCCACGTGCTCATCAAAACTTTCAATTGTGCAGCTTCTGTATAAAAATAAAAAAATGAAAAGCAAAAAAAAAAAAAAAAAATTTAAAGAAAACTTATAGAGAGGCTTCAAATTCTGCTGCCTATGCTGCTTGTTTCTATGGAATATTACTGTAAAATTAGTAAATTATTTTAAATGATTATATACAATGCAATGAATACAAAAATATCTTCCTTGAATTTCTAAAATCTTATGCTAATGTTCTGGAAGGTTTTCAATTCCATTTTGATAAAACTCTGGTTTCAATACAATAAAGGTTGTCGATGAAATACTGAGCATCCTGCAACAAAATTACTCTAACTTGAGCAGACAACTTCGGTATCCCAAACTGTCAGAGTGTGCACTGTGAAAACATATCAAAATAAGGAAATTTCCTCAAATTTTAACTGCTGATATTGCCTCTATTTTCAAGGATATTTTGATAAAATTACTATGTTAACAACATTAAATGTTTTCTCTTTATAAAGATATAATTCTCTCATGTGTGATGAGTTTTATCCCACATCACTTTAAATTATATTACCATTTCAACAAGCACTTTGTTTTCTGCATTTTTAAAATTGATAATTTCATAGTGCACTCCAAGTTCTTTCTCCCCATACATACCGCTTGTCAATTTAGTGGGCTCACCATAAGGTTTGGAAAAGAAAACTTTAATGGATGAAATACCAGATAAATTACGTCAGTCATAACCTGTGTTTGCAGGAAAAAATATTCATTCTCAAAAATATTAACGACCCCAACCTGCCAAACAAATGCTGTGAAATCATGATAGCTTGTACCCATAAAAAAATGCTCTCCTAAAGTATTTTGATTCTGGATAAATCTTTTTACCTAACTTCAACTGCCCATTAAATATTTTAGGTTAAATACTTATTACTCCCCTTTAACCATCTAGTAATACATAATGGGTTACATGATGTTCCTCTTTTCTTTAATTTTTTTTCTCACCTTTTACTTTCTCTATCTACACTTTTTAAATTTTAATTTATATCCTAATATTATTAAACATTAGCTCTATATACTGTGCCATGTTACTCTCTTGAATCTTAGAGATTATTTATAAACAATATACAATCCACTGCACCTACTTCTTCCTTTCTATTCATATTGCTTGCTCCTTATGCTTTATAATTTTTAAATCTTGCATCCCCACCAACCAACAGAAAAACATGTACCATATAAAATTTAAGCTTGCATCATTTTTTTTTTTTGCATTGTTTTTCCCCAATATCTCCCTCCATATGCTATTTTGAATAGGGTATCGCACATGCTTTCACCCACTCACAAACATATATATATATATATATATTTCTCCCATCGAGTTCGACAATCACAAACTAATTATCTGCATGCCTCTGACAGGCATGACTTTTGAGACCAGCTTGAGAATTGCACAAAAGACCACAAACAGTACAGGAGAATGAATTGCATCAAAGTGCAGCAGGAACACTGTTAGATATCTTATTTTGCTTTCTTGTTTCATGTAATCAACTGATGGTCACTTCTCATTGCAGCTATATTAATGTTGTACTTCTTTAGCGCCAATGCAACCAGAGCTGTTTTTCTTTCTGGTGCCGAGTTGTTGTCCTGGAGAGTTTGTACATTCTAAGTGCCAAGATGAAGTTGTTGATGTCTTGTAGAGTTTTTCTCAGTAGCCGGATATGTGTGGAACTAATTAGATGTAGTTGTCAGAAAACCAACACAATGATTTGTTTCAAGTGGTGAAGGCTTGCGTCGGACCATCCACACTTTTTGAACCTGTCGATACAAAGTAACGGTGCAAAAGACTTGCCACGGAAACTCCAAATGACAGTCCTCGTATTATTATCGTTGAGTTTAACCTCTCCGGATCACAGTCAATATCAGCCAGTGCATGCCTCTCGGCAGACACATGCAATATAATGACCGAGTTAAGCTGTCATGAGCTTTCCTTCCCATCTGAAGTCTTTTTATCATGAAACCAACACTAAAAGGATTGCTAACCAAAGCTCAGAGAGAGACTCATTTCACCATCATCAAGGGTAGCTAGCCCACGCCAGTTCTCAACCTGGTACTTTGCATAGTTCCACGGGATATATATATATATATATATATATATATATATATATATATATATATTTTACACTGGATGTCAGAGTAAACAGATCGTCATCAATGTGCCAATATATTGCTATACTTTTAAAATAATAATGACGTATAAAATTATTATCAATTATATGAGAATATTTTTTTTATTATTATTGTTATAATAATAATATTATTATTGCTGTTTTTAAAATATTTGAAAAATAAATACAAAAGTTGACTAGTAGTAAAAACTAAACAAAATAACATAACTGGGAATGCTTTTTCAACAAAATTGTAATTACGTTACTTTGCAATTAATAAATAAGAAAATGTAAAGGAATAAAATTCATAAGAAATGTTATTAAAATAATCTTTGAATATAGATAATAATAGATAAAGAAATCGGTGATAATGAGCCACTAGTCCAAGATAAACAAAAACATTACAAAAGTGCTTTCCTCTAACTCTGAAAATTACGATCACTTTAAAAAAAGAAAAAAAAAAAACAAAACATCAGATAAATGTTACACTTAGATATAAATAGATTAGAATTATGCCACTATAATTAATTTAATACAACACATTAAATGTTCTTAATATATTTAACTCTTAGTGAGATATTTACACTTGCAAAACATTTTTTTTTAAATAAAAAGATAGAAAAAAGTAAAATCGTTGTATGCCACAACTTATCTTATAAACAAATAGGAACAAAAGATTATAAAAATATGTATATTAAATACTGTAAATAAATAATAACTTTACAAACATTATAATATAATAAACAAAGAAAAATATAAGAATGGTGGATGAGTAAAAGTAAAACAATCAAGATTTTCCTTTACATATGACATTGCTTTCTTTAAGAAAAAAAAAAACATCCATTTACTCCGACATCAGCATTTACATTATATATATATATATATATATATATATATATTACAAAGAGTTAATCATACCTTGAATCAATTAGCAATATTAATGCAATTATTGGTGAAATCCCTTTGCTAGTAGACATAATTATAAGCATTATACTACTAATAATCCACTGAATGATGAGATCCTTATGTATAAAATGGATATGGTGTATTTTTAATTCAGCTAGTACTTTCAAATGCTTCATGCATTCATCTTCGGACTGTATTTTTTCCTTTAGAATCAAAACTGGAAGACGAAATAAATGTGTTTTTCTGACCAAAAGATTTTTTAAAAATTAGCTATTTATTAACATCTATGTAGTGTTGGAGCGTGCAAATCGCAATGCTAAAGTTCAAATATTACAAGTGAGAATTTTTAATTTTGTAATTTGGTAAATCCATAAATTTTTTTTTAAGTGTTTTTTGGTTAACGTGACATGAACTAAATAGTTCAATTAACAGAGTGATATGTCTTAGTTGTTTTTTTCTCAGGAATTTATATATATAATCTGGATTCAAGGTAGGATTCAGTTGTGATCTCAGAAGATATTGAATCCTCCTGGAAATCCCTCAGAGATGCCATTTATTCCAACTCCCTTGAAGTTCTAAGACTTCCCATAAGGAAGCATCAGGACTGGTTTGATATAAATGATACTCACATTCAACGTTTCATCAAGATGCATGATTTGCACAATATTCTTAAACAACAAAAATTGTCCATCAATAAAAGCAGGAAGTGCAAAATGCTCTCAGAAAAATTAAAGAATCCTGGTGGTCTGCTAAGGCTGTGGAAATCCAGGCAGTAACTGACAGAAAAGATCCCAAAGCATTCTATGAAGGCCTTAAAAAGGTGTGCCACCCACAAGGAAATGTAATTTCACCTGTTATGTCGTCTGACAGCAACACACTCCACACAGACAAGTAGGAAATTATATCATGATGGAATGAACACTTTGAAAGTGTCCTTAATTCTACCTCTGCCATCAATGAAAACGTGATTGCTTCAATTCATCAGTGACCAGAAATTTCCCAGTTGTCTCTTGAGCCATGCCTAAAGGAAATCCAGGATTCTATCAAGCAATTGCCCTCGAACAAAACCCCTGAAAAAGATGCTATTCCTCCCGAAATTTTTAAATATGGTAGGAAGATTCTTGTTAAGAAACTCCTTGAGTTTTTAAAGTCATATGGAAAGCTGGTTCTTTTCCACAGAACTACAAAGATGCTTGCATAAATATTTGTTCAAGAACAAAGGCAAAAGGTTGTATGTGATCATTCCTATGGCATTGCACATCTAAGTATCGCTGGCAAAATTCTCGCTTGTTATTCTCAACAGAATAATCAAGTATCTCATTGAGGGCATCTATCCCGAATATCAGTGTGGTTTTCGTTCAGGTCGTGGAACCATTGATATGATTTTTCACTTTGTCAGGTTGCTGAGAAATTTTGCGAAAAGAACCATGAACTCTATAGCGTCTTTATCGATCTGACCAAAACGTTTGACACTGTAAACAGGGGTGACCTCTGGAAAGTACCCAAAAAGCTTGGTATACCTGAAAGTATGCTAAATGTCATCATCTTGTTTCATGAAAGAATGAAAGCATCTGTTCTATCTAATGGAGAGTTTTCAGAAACATTTGATGTAACAAGTGGCACAAAACAAGGTTGTATCATGGCTCCTGTACTTTTCACTCATGCTACAATATGCTTTTGATGATCTTGACATCGGTGTGAAATTTGAATTCCACACAAGTGGTGGCCTCTTTTAACCATCAACATTTTAAATCAAAATCACCGCTTCAAGTAAACATTATTCATGATATTTTGTTTGCTGATGACACTGCGATTGTGGCCACCTCAATCGAAGGAGCTCAAGCACTCGTCATTTGTTTTTCCACCACTTGCAACGCATTTGGATTAACTATAAGCATAAAAAAAATGAATTTGTCCATCAACCAAGGCCTATACCTAATCAGGGCAAGAGTGTGAAACAAAAACCATCATTAACATTACTGTTGGCAGCAATAACCTGAAGTATGTGAAATCATTCTTGTACTTAGGAAGCAAAGTCAATTCAAGTGCATCTTTGGATGACAAAATAGTTAACTGAATATCAAAGGCAACCAATGCCTTTAGGAAGCTTAAGCATTGCCTATGGGATGTTCATGGGATTTCACTGAAAATGAAAATCAGTGTCTATCAAACAGTCATTCTCACCACACTTCTTTATGGGTCAGAATCGTGGACGCCATACACATCTCTAATCCTGATCTTTTCATCAAATGTGGCATCAGTGGTATCAAATCCTTTCTGATGTAATCACAGTTCAGATTGGCTAGTCATGTCATCAGAATGAGAGATGATCGGATGCCGAAAATCTTCATGTATAGCCAACTTTTTCATGGTAAGTGTAATGTAGGCCGTCCTTGGTTATGCTTCAAGGACAAACTTAAATACAATTTAATTGCTGCAAAAATCCCTATAGAGGAGTTCGAACTTGCTGTTGAAAACTGAGTAATGTGGAGAAACACCTGCTACCGTGGTATAACTAACTTTGAAAAGAATTGTCTCAACCATCTGAGAGAATTAAGAATCAACATTAAATCTCGGGCTAATACATCAGCCCATAAGACGGTCAACCCTTCAGTATGCCCTTCGTGTGGATTTGTTTGCAAATCCCATGCAGGATTGTTGTCTCATATGAAACAAACATAAAAACTGAATTGAAAGACACTCATACGTTGAAAAATGACAGGATAGTCCACACACACACACACACACATATATAATAAAAAGACTTAAACACTAATATTCCATTGGAATCATAAATACGATCCAATTCATCAGACCTAAAATTCAAGAAGAAAACAGAAAAAACAACTCCGGGGAAAAAAAAAATAAATAAATAAATAAAATTTAGTGAGAGTGTATGTATGAGATTGTGGGACGAACGCTAGAGCAAATGAGATCTATAGAGAGGGATAACAGACGAGAGAAGAACAGGAAGGTCTAAAGATGAAGGGGGGATTAAGATTTAACAGAGAGAAGTGTTAAAGAGGGCGTTGAAAGACGGTTTAAGTGAGAAAGCTATTCATATTTTCAAATGTCCAAAGATACACCGGAAAAGTGTACACATTTCTTGGTGACATACACACACAATAGATGATATAATCTTAAAACCCAGCAGATGAGAGAAATAGAGGTAAAGCAGTAGAAAAATGGGTGGGAGGAGGTGGGGTGGGGGAACAAAAAGCAAATGGCGTTTATAAAAGGGCCGCTGCGTAATCAGGAAAATTTTACAACGGTAATATCGACAACAGGTTACAAATCTAATATAAACATAAAAATATAAAAATAACGATTATCTAACCTAGCTAGGACCTCAATTTCTATGTTCAAAAATACATACGTATAACACATACACAACAACATAAGTACATACATATATATATATATATATATATATATATATATATATATACACGCACATATATGTACATACATACACACATACACATCCGCTCGTACACATATATACATCTGCACACACATATGTGCACATAAACAATATATACATAAAATCTTACACATCTCTATACAAATACCTACATCCACTACCTGGATTCTATCCAGTTGGAATTATTTTTTATACACATATGTATGTAGTATATTTATTTATATATTTTAGATATATGATTGCATATGTATGTGTATATTTTCCACTAATAACACACACACATTATATATATATATATATATATATATATATATATATATATATATATATATATATATATAACTGGACATATTCTTGGTTCTCTAAATTTCACAATCATATTTAAATAAAATTTTGGAGTTTCCAGTTTTCCTTTTAATGGTCATTATTTACATGCATGACTGGTAATATTTTCTCTAATTCTTGAGATTTGAGGTTAAAACTGAAAATTTACTTACATTTTCTTTAAAAAAAATGATACTGAATACATTTTTATAAAAAGGAACTGGATAAGATTAACTTTGCTGCATATGCCTATAAAAAATTGAAATGTAATCAGTTTCTTTTTCTAAATGAATAAATTTTTAATGAATAATACCAACAAACCAGCTTCTTTCTTTTTCATGGATAGAGGAATAATTGTGCTAATATTTAATCTATACCCAAACAGTAATAACTAATCTCACTTTATCTCAAAGCATTTTATCAATTATCTCTTTGCTATAAATCTACTTAGTCATAACTGACCAAAGCAATAATCCTTCTTACTATCCCATTCTATTTTCAAGCTAAATCAGAAACAGTGTGCAATTTTTTATTTTTTAAATCTTAGCAAGAAAAAAAGGAGTCTACTTGACCAAGTTTACAATTCAAAAGTTCCAATGTTATTAATGTAACCTTACATCCCAGTTAACTTTTTCTTATAACTTACCAAAATTAAATGGGATATCAGCTATGAATGGATTTATACATTGCAACTAGAGACATTTGCATCCAAAATACAGTTGATCAAAACAAAACAGGGATAGTTAACAAATCCTAATTTTATACTTGTAAAAAATGTGATAATCAAGTAAAAAAAGTAAATATAATTAGTCCAATTATAGAGTACCAAGGTGGCTTAAAATACTATAAGAAAAAAATGCTTCCAATTTTGGCTTCAAGAGTTACTTTGTAGAAATCCCCTCAAGAAAAAGGACTTCCAGTTTCCCTTGACTGTCCCAAAGCTACTGATACAAATATTGTTTGTCATTAGCACATAAGAGTGATCAAGGGTTACACAATGTATTTGTCATTATAATCCAAATATAATATTGGACTGACAAGATTTGACGATCTAGCAAATTAATTAAACAGGGTTATTCAGTTAGAGGTCAATGATGTATCACTAACCAAACACATCACACAAGATCAATTATCAGAATTATCACTAATTCAGCAGCATTATCCAAACCTCGCAAACAGATTAATAGAGAGTAAATCCCTGCTTTTACAGACAAAATTATTCACAAATTAAAATATCTAATGTTTAATAGACATTTTTCTACCTAGATATTTTGCTTAATATTCAAATACAATGTATTCATTCCACTCCAACTAATGATTAAGCTATTACTGATATAGTAAGAAAGGAAAAAGTAAAATATTAAAAATACAAATCTTATAAAAAATGCAAAATTTGTTTTCTTAGCTTTTAATCTGATTAAAGATTACCATCTGTTATTTTTCTTTGAATAATTTAGACTTGTTTAGCCCTCAAAAATATTGAACCTTCAATACAAAACAACAAATTAGAAAAAAATCTAAAAATCATACACAATAATGATAGGCAGTAACTTTTTCTTTGTTTCAATTGATTGCAATTCAGACTTGAAGCAAATATACATAAAATTAAAGTGAATCCTGCCTCCCCTCCTGATTATAATGCTCATCTTAAAGGTAAACAGGCAAATGCCATATGTATTTATATATTCTAAAGTGCAAGCAAATGTTTATTTTCTTAATATTACCTTGTTCTTGGACAGATAAATAAATGCAAAGTCAGGAAATAGCATAAAATGATGCAAAGAAAATTGTTGCATCCAGGACTTGAAAATCTAATTCCAACTGTTCCAAATAATGATAATGGTTATATTAGCCATTTCTCTACAAGGAAACATTTGCAATTCATTAACCAAGCATTGCTTTTGGCTGAAGTTTATAAAATCATCAAAAACAATTTCTCAGGAAAATAGGTTTCTCAAGTTAGCTGCTATCACTCTTTCCAGTATTGATGGGGGCTTCCTTTCTAGCCTTTTCTTTGAAGTAGTGTGGAATTCCAATATCTTGATAAAGTCATTTTCTCTTAGAATTATGTATGCTATCTATTTTATTTGTTGCTGCTAAATAGTGCACTGCAAATTATATAAAAGACAACGTATACATACCCTATAAACAAACAAAACCCCATAGGGTACTTTAATTTTAATAAACTTACCACAAGGTTATGAAAACTGAAAGTACAGTTTAATTTGACAGCTGATTCAGCCATCATAGCATGACATTTTATTCCCAAACTAGATAATATATATATATATATATATATATATATATATATAGATAGAGAGAGAGAGTAAATAGTATGATGTCACCTGTGAAGGAGAAAACCGAGTATTACCTTTTAAATTTGCAGTCTCTGTTGATAGATGCAATTTTGATTTTCTTTATTTTAGTAAGTTCTCAAAATATGGTCATTTTTGCATTTTCTATACTAACCAACCAATTACACTACAGCTTTTATTACTCCAATAAAACAACTCTGCTTTGGACGTTGCACATCATGAATAAGGGTTTTTGACTTCTTTTGATATATCCCCTCCCAAATACGGTATTATTGGCTAGACTTGCGAGAGTGATTTATTAACTTTGGAACTATGACTGTATTTCTGATTTGGGATCTGACCCCACCCCACTTCAACATTGTTATTTTTCCCACATCACCATAACCTGAGATGGATGTAATATATCAATTAACAAGCTCAAAATTGAAAAAACAGCAAAGTTTCTGAGAATGTAATTAACCATGAACTCTCTGAAATTAACTGCAGTAGTGAAAGCTGGACTTGAAAGTTTACGGTCTTTGTGTAGGCATTTCAGTTCTGATATATTCAATTAGAATACATCTGAACTGATTTTATGATTTTCACATATTACTATACTTGTAATTTTTTGCCAAAAGTTAAGTCTTAACTAAATTATTCATTTGAACTTTTTGCTCGTGAATGATCTCTTAAATAAAAAGAAAATCTCTTACAAGAAATAGGAAAATGGTTAATAAAAAAAATAAAAAGATATTAATGAGATTCAGATATTAGCAGCAGTAGGATCTTTGTTTCATTCAAAGAGCAAACAATTTGTTGGGAAAGGGATGTGGAAGCTGGCCATTCTAACAGGAATATCCTGCAATCACTAAAATGCTCCAGCTTTATTTCACAACAAAAAGGTCATTTTTAAAAAAAATTTTTTAAAATTTTGTAATAATTATCTATTATGTTTTTGACAGTGACCGTTAGTGCACTTCAATACTAGCACTGTAAAATAGTAGAAAAGTTGACAGATCTGTCCACAGCTTAGTCAATAAAAATTTGAGATTTAGAAGACCAAAAGGAAGATATATTTGAATATCAACAGCACTGACATGGGAGGAAACCTATATAGGCTGCCAATCCTTGTTCCTTGCTCTAGCAACCAACCCAATCACTAAACAAACAAAATTACTAATACTTTCTATTGAATTATATGTTTGATTCCATATTTTATCTCAAAAACTACTAAAACTTCACCTGCTGTTTTTTTCCCCTCGTTAAAAGCAGATAGAAAGGAAAAAAAGTACAAAACAGTTGTGGAAAGTCCTCAGCTTGACCCACTTCACAAAATCTGACCAAATATTAGAATTACAGAATCCTTTCTTGGTTCAGTGAAGAAGTTTCCAGCACACTCACATACAAGATCTAGACATAGATACTTCCAGCTTCATTTAATAAGTCCAACATGATGTCGATCACACTGAGAAGAACCCAGAGTGGGGGGAAAAAAGTGAATAAATTTAAAAGGGATTTTTCTTTATTAGATTATTTCATTGTTTTTGTTTATGTTGAATGAACTATTAAAAATAATAAGCCAATATAAATGAAGATATTTGAAGTTTTTTTACCTCAGGCAGTAAATAGCAAAGAAGCTTTATAGTTATGCAACTACTTCTATTATATTGTACTGACCTACTTATAATCTTCTAAATAAGGTATTTGGTTCACATTAAAAAAAAAAATCAGAAGCTAAGAGGCCATAGTATTATATTCATTTGCAGCTACGCAATACTTTATATTGTGGAAATATTTCACTACATTATTTTTCTCAAAACCAGTGAAAAAAATTCTTTTAAAATTTAAAAACACACACAAGATACAATAATGAATACTGAAACACTGTATGTGCACTGTTTTTGATATATTTTGGTTAAGACAATGTTTTGTTTTTGTTTTGTTTTTTTAGCTGTAAGTGATCCTATATCAAATTAATACTTAGTCATTAAAAAGTCAAATAAGCCTACATTCTTTTCCAGTTGTGAAAAAACAAAACAATATATATATATATATATATATATATATATATATATATATATCTTTTAGTGAATTTGATTTTTAAGGATCTAATTCTTTGCACTTAATGTCATTTTAAATAAGTTCTGACTTGTAAATCATAAATGTTATAATAGAAGCAAAATAACCAACTTACTGATTTTGAAAAATATTACTAATTCTTGTAAATCATTTAGCAGGAGTATTGAATGATTAGAAAAGTTCTATTATCATAACTCAAGAATATCGTAAAATATTTAGTATATGTAAATTACACAAAGATTATATCTACTACCAATAGTCATAGCATTAACCCTCACCTTACTACTTTTATCCTCAACTAATGTTTGACTGAATGAGAAAAATGATAAATATATTTAACTTTCTTCTCTGGGAATCCTTTAAAAGACATCGGGTATAATAGTAGACCAGCAATAAATATTTTTCTCATTAAAGTATTCTAAATATTTTGACAAATCTATCAAAAACAAAAAGGTACCAGAGTGATGGACATAATAGACTAAGGAAACCTTACTCATACATTAAATAACAGCATTATTTCTAAATTCAGATAATTTGATAGAGTGAATTAAGAACTGGTTACACCATTATTAAGCAAAAGAATTGAAACAAGAAAAGTAAAATGTATGTTGTGCAAGTGATAAGTTTTCTTGGATTTGGTAATGATGTTGCGTACTAGCTACTTTGCATAACACAAAATATTCCACAGTACAGTATGACAGAGTACTGAAATGGTCTCAACCTAACCCACTTCACAAAATCTGACCCTTTGTTGTTCATTCCAAGATAATAACTAATAAATAATTAACCCCTTCTTTCACGTTCTGAGAATTTTTCACCACTCCACAAATTGAAATCTCAGAAAAAATATACTTTTTTTCTTAATACATTTCATGAGCTAATCTATAAATGGTTGCAATGTGACTACAGTTTTGAAATCATTGATAGTTACCATCACTTTAACACTTCATGAGTTTGTTTTATTCAAAATCTAGCATCTCTTTGTCCTCTATTACCACTAATGTTTTCCTTTAGTAATCTTTCCATAATTTCCTTTTTTTATAGTACAGAGTGTGCCAGAAATACTTCCCACATAATGTAAGATATTAGCTTGAAAACATCACTGCCACTAATGTTTATGTGCACACTGTATAATTATGATTTTTCTGACACTTCTTTTGCTTTAGTTCAACTTTCTTGAAAGTAATAAACCTACTGTTGACAAATTAGTCTCCTTTGCCATTTTTCATGAAAAGTATTTATATCAAACTTCTACAGGAAATGTAGACAGTACAATTATCATTTGGGGTAAACTGCAATTAACCAATTAAGTATTATCTGTAATGGATTTATTGACATAAAAAGATTTACATAGAATGCAATTTGATTCTTCTAAATCAGCCTTGTGTAGTTCTATCAAAATGATATTCCTTTTTGAGTTAAATCTTACAGCTTTCATTTATTTGTTTTCACAAAGTTCAAACATAACCCAAATAAGTTAACTACATTGACTTTTATGGTCCTACCTAAGTTTGTTTGTTTGTTTAATGTTTAAAAAACTATCAATCTTTATGAGATCATTTAAAGTCAAACAATTGTTTGTTTTTTTTTGCATAAAGTTAAATCGCTTTCAAAAATTTTTTTTTTTTCAGGTTGTCTTGATTTTTTTAAAAATATCCATTGGTTTCAGAGTTGCGTTGTTTTCAAAACTTTTCGCCTGGTAAGTGTCAGAGGTCCCTTTTTTATCATCAGATATTTAATTGGGATTATATTTTTTTGTATAGTTTAACTTTTTTAAGAAAGGTTAAGATTGTATTGGGGTTTGTTTTTTCAAAAAGTTCTTTCAAGTTGTTAACATTGTAAAGAGATTGCCAAATATGTGTTAAGTCACTGCAATCGAGTAGGAAGTGTTTTACGGTATAAGTTTCTTGGCATGCTATGCATTTGGGAGGATCTTCGTTTTTTAGGAGGAAGGAGTGAGTTATGGGTGTGTGTCCTATCCGAATACGGGATAAAACCACTTCTTCTTTGAATGATTTTCTGGGTTCAGGTAGTTGTTTCTTTAGGGAGGGTTTGATTTTAAATAATTTGTTGTTTTGTCAGTTATTCCAGGTGTCTTGCCATTTCTTTAAAATAAAGTCATTGATTAGGGGTTTATAGTCAGTGTATGGAACCTTTATATTACTTGTGTTGAGTTTCAGGGAGTTTTTTGCAGCCACATCAGGTTTTTCATTTCCATGAAATCCGGAGTGGCTGGGAATCCAACAGAAAATGGTGGTTTTGTTTTGTGAGATTGAATATATTCTATGTAGGAGTTTGGTGAGCAAAGAATTGTTTAATTTTTGTTTTTTTAACGATTCAAGTACTGATAACGAGTCTGCAAAAATAATGAATTTATTTGAGTTAAGTTTAGTGATGAGGTCTAGAGCTAAATCAATGGCTGTAACTTTGGCACTAAAAATTGAGGAGTTGTTAGGCAATCTTTTCTGTAGAACAGTACTTTTAAAGATAGCTTCACATCCTACTTTGTTTTTGAGTTTGGAGCCATCAGTATATATGTGGGCCCAATTTGGGTATTGTTCCAGGATATAATTTAGTTTTTCTATATAGTATAACGGGTGTGTGTCAGATTTAGTGTGGGCAGCCAGTTTTAAAATGAATTTTGGTCATTCCAATAGCCAGGGTGGATGTTCAGGTAGCTTGAATTCATGTATACTAGTTTTGTCTATCAAATTGTCTGTAAGTGGTTTTATCATTTTTTCCATGTAAAGGCCAAAAGGTTTGATAGCGTTTTCTTTTTTGTCAAACAGATGTTTATAGTTTGGGTTGAATGTGCATTGATAGGCAGAATTTGATGGATTGGATTTGAGTTTTAGGTAATAGTGTAGAGCTAATTTCTCACGTCTCAGTTTTAGAGGAGCTCATGAGCTTCGACGTATAGGCTTTCTATAGGGGATGTTTTAAAGGCACCGAGAGCAAGTCTTAGACCTGTGTGGTGGATGGGGTCAAGAATTTTTAAGTAGGATTTCTTGGCCATACCATATATGAACTTCCATAATCCAATTTGGATCTTATTAGAGTTCTGTATATTTTTAGGAGTGATATACCATCTGCTCCCATTCTGTATTAGCTATAACCCGCAAAAGTTGTAGTGTTTTGAAACATTTTTGTTTTAAGTATTTCAAATGGGGAATGAATGTGAGTTTTTTATCAAATATTATTCCCAGAAAATTGTGTTGCTCGGTTTCTTCCAATTTAAGTGTTGGGTCGTTGTGCATTTTTCTTTGATTACAAAAATGCATACACTTTGTTTTTAGTTTGTGATAGTTTGAAACCATTTTCAATGGTCCATTGCTTTATTTTATTTATGCATATCTGCAGTTGACGTTCTGAGGTATGCATATTTTTTGATCTATGGCAAATTAGAAGATCATCTACATATAAGGAACCATTAACTTCGTTGTTCAAACAGGTTACAATGTTGTTAATTTTTATGTTAAAGAGAGTGACGGACAAGATGCATCCTTGTGGGACTCCTCCTTGTATTTTTGAATCTGAGAGAGTTGATCCTATTCTTACTTTGAAGCTTCTGTTGGATAAAAAGTCTTTTATCAACAAGGGTAATCTGCCTTTTAGGCAAAGGTTGTATAAGTATTTCATTATTCCTTGTCTCCATGTTGTTTCATAGGCCTTTTCTAAGTCAAAGAAAATGGCTATTGCATGTTCTTTTTTGATGAAAGCCTCTCTGATAAAAGGTTTCTAAACAGACTATGTTATCTATTGTTCCTCTTATTTCGGAAGCCACTCTGTAAGTTGGTAATTAAATTATTAGTTTCCAGGTACTAATTTAGTCTTCTATTTATTATTCTTTCGAACGTTTTGCATAAGCAGCTTGTTAATGCTATGGGTCTAAAGTTTTTTGGGTCTGATTTGTCTTTCTGGTTTTGGTATGGGAATCACAATGGCCTGTTTCCGGCTATTAGGTAGTTTTCCCTTGAACCATATTTTGTTAAAGATGTTTAGTAAAAATTTAATGGATTGGGGGGGGGGTTAAAAATTCGTAATGAATTTCATCAGCGCCAGTAGCTGTATTATGTGATTCGCTTATGGCATTTATAAGTTCGTTCTTTGTAAAAGAATGATTGTATTCTTTGTTATTTGAATTAAAATTTAGTTTCTTCTTTTTTTCTGTATCCTGCTTAATTTTTTGGAAGAGTTGTCTATAGTTTTTGTTAGAGGAATTGTTTTTGAAAGTTTCCGCAAGTATGTTTGTTATATCTTTTGTCTCTGTTATTTTTTTTGTTATTTAGCGTGAGATGATTTAGAGGAGGAGATAAATTCTTTCCAGCGATTTTCCTTAACATGTTCCAAACTTTTTTTGGTTTCGTATTATAGTTTATTTTGTTTACATAATCTTTCCAGGATTTCCTTTTGGCTTCCTTGATGACTCTACGTTCTACTGCTCTTTTTTGTTTAAAAAGATTTAAGTTATGGGTTGTAGGTTGTGAGTTAAATTTCCATAGTGCTGCTTTTCGTAGTCTTATTGCCTTTTTACATTCATCATTGAACCATGGTCTTTGTTGTTTGTTAGATCCATTGCTTTTCGGTATGCATGCTCTCACAATGTCTATTAACGTTTCTGTGAAGTATTCGATGGATTTGCTGGAGACTTCTTTGTCTCAAAGTTTTTGTCAGCATTTTTTTTATATTCTCTCCAATCTGCTTTATTTAGCTGCCATCAATGGAGATGGTTTTCAATTTCTTTTGAGAATGTCAAAGTAATTGGGAAATGGTCACTACCCCATGAATCATCTAGAACTTTCCAATCAAAGTCCATGAGTGTAGAGGAGTCACAAAGTGGTAGGTCAAGCACTGAATAAGTGCCTGATGCAGGGTGTAGGTATGTGTTAAACTTGTTATTTAGTAGGCAGAAGTCATTGTTGTTAATGATGTTTTCTAGATTTTTGCCTTTTTTATCTGAGTATTTAGATCCCCATATAACATTGTGGCTATTAAAGTCACCTAGTAATAAAAATGGTCTTGGTAGCTGATCTATTAGATTGTTTAGATCAATTTCATTTAGGAGATTGTGTGGTGGGATATAAATGGAGCAAATGTTGATGGTTCTGTGCAGAGTGGCTTTTGTAGCAACAGCTTGTATATGGGTCTTTAATTGTATTTTACTTTGGGGGATATCATTTCTAATTAGTATCGATACACCCCGCCGATGCCCTTTGATTGGGGTTATGAATGTAATTATATTGTGTATAGTTTTTTATTCTTATTTTATCATCAGCTTTTAGGAAGGTTTCCTGTAGGCAGATGATGGTGGGAGATGATTCGTTATAAGAAAGAGTAGATCGTTTATATTTGATTTTAAGCCCCGACAGTTCCATTGTATAATTTTTTGAATCATGAGATCTTATGAGGATTTACTTGTCTATATTGTATTTTGTAATAGAGATGTCCATCTTTTCTATGCTGTCTTATTTGTATTTTGTTTTTTTGTTATGTTTTGACTCTTGGATTTCTTTTGGTTCTGTTTGTTTATTGAGGGATGTTCCTTTGGTTTTTTTCCTTTGATTCATTTGTTGATCTTTGTCTGGATGAAGACCGTTCCCTTGTTTGAGATGGGATGATTGTTTTTGATTTGTTAGGACTTTTTGAACTTCTGTCTTGACTGTCTTTCTTGGCTATCGGTTTCCATCAGTTTGAATTTGTTTTCAGGTTCAATTAAGACAATTTCTGTTTTCTTTTTGTTGTGTTGATTCTTCAAAGGAGATTTCATTTTTGGAGGTGAGAAGTTATTAAATTTGTTAGTGGTGATGGGGAGGATTGGCATTTGCTGTTGCTTGGATTGTAATTTTCTTTGGTTTGTAACATGTTTGGTTTCGTCGATCTGGTATTGGGAATTTTCCTTTAGATCCGATTCAGTATCAGATCTAGTTGTTGAACTGATTAAATTTTTCTTTAGTATCTCCAGTAGTGATCTTAGTTCTTCTATCAGATCAGACAGATTGTTTTGTGTTGTTTCATGTTTTTGAATAGAGTTGTTTGTCATTCTGGCTATATTTCCATATGTTGATGCATTCTGAGAACTCTCAAATACCCTTCTTGCCTCTGGGTATGATATGTTTTTTGTGTGTTTAATTGAGGATATTTTTTTTTCTTTCTTCCAGACTTCACATTCTTTTGAGTCTTCTGCATGATTTTGTTTGCAGTTTGCACATTTTAATTGGAGTTTGCAGTCAATGTGATCCCCGATTTCTCCACAATCTTTACATGTTGGTGATCTGGTACATCTTTCCTTGTGGTGCCCAAACTTTTGGCAGTTGTGGCTTCTCAGAAGATTTGGTATGTATACTTCCACTTTTTCTATCATATATCCAATTTTTATTTCTGTAGGAGGCTTTGGAGTGTGAAATTTAGAATATAAGTGTTTGTTGGGGTCATTTGGTTGGGTTTTTTTATCAATATTATTTGGGCATCTGTGACGCCTTGTTTCCTTAGGTTGTTTTTTATTTCATCCAGTGTGCAGAGTGAGAGATCTGGGCTTCTTACCACACCCTTTGAGGAGTTCAAGGAAGTGTGGGGGTAGGCTTTTATCTTAAGCTTAGAAAAATTGTTTTGCTTCAGTAACATATTTGCTGAAATTTTATTTGGAACTTCTACTAAAATGGTGTTGTTCCTTAGTTTTTTTTTATTGATAAGGTTTTTATTAAAGATTTCATTGTTTTTTCAACAATGAATGGAGACAACTTAGTGATTGGAGTGTTCTCTATTGACTCTAAGACAATAAATTTAAGGAACAGCTTTTGATCAAGTTTGTTGACTCGGTTTCAGAGTATAGGCTCTCTGAACTGTCTTCAATATGAGGTCTTTTGTTTTTATTTGTTGCCATGAGTTTTATTTTTTTAAAATTCACCTTCCTCGCTCTCCACACTCCTCGGAAACCATCAGTGGGAGATGTTAGGGGAGAAATCCATTCGCCCTATTATCCCAGGGATACAAGAAAGGTATACTCGCACTAGTAAGTGGCTGTTAGCATTTCAGGTTTCACTTTGTTTTCCCGACCCGTTTTTGATGAAAAAGTCAGTTAAAATCCTTATCTTTAACGGCTTTTCCTTACTAGTAGATTGACCCTTGCCACCGCCTTCTAATACTTACTTATGATTTATCTCTTGTTTGTAGTAAAGAGTCGGACAGGTTTTGTGTAACATCTTATGGGTTCTAGATAGATGGGTTTTTATGCCGGTAAGTATTAGTGCTTGACGTGACTAGCCGATTGATCGGATTGGGCCTCCCCGACCGCCCGTCTAGCCCAGGTAAGAGCCAAAGTGATGTGTTGCATGACCATGGCCTCTTTGCACCCGGGCCATGGCCTGCTCAATCACCAGGATCCCGTCCCCAGACGACACAGGTCGCCACTCACAGCCAACAGGTGGCCCCATTGAGGGACTTTTACCCTCTGCAGAGGTGCAGTCGACGTATTCTGAAGCCCCACCAACAGGGTTAGGTCCTACCTAGGATTGAACTCACCATCCTTGGCTAAAAAATTTCTGAAGATTTTAGACTCCTACTCCTCAGCTTAATGGATGGCAGTGGCAGTAGCTTGTCTCCTTTCCTGCCAAAGTGGATTTAACCAATAAGCATTATTCAAGTTTATTGAAATTTTAATTTTGCCAATTTGCAGTTAATATTTAACATTCTGGCAATCATTGTTCAAGTGAATGTTTACTGAAATTTATTATCAAATTATAAATGGGAGAAGAACTGGTTTCGTACAATATTGGAACAATATGGTTAAGATTATAAGACAATACACATATCATTTACTAAATTTTCAAGTCAAGGCAAAGCCCCCTCTAAAAGTCAATTACAAATATTCATTTAAACTATAATAAAAAATTTTTTTTTAAAAATCAGCATTAAAATAAGTACCCAAAGATTAAGATATTTTTACCACCTAATTTATTTTAGTAAGAATTACTATTATTGGATTTTAAAAGTGAAAGCAAGTTGGCTCGACAAAATGAAAAAATGATTATTTAATAAATATTATATAAATACTCCAATTAATTCAGAAAGACATCCTAATTTTCATTTAAATGCCTATTCATCTTTTCATACACACAATATTTCAGTTATTATATCCTCCACCCTTGTTCAGGTGTGTTAATCATACTTGAGAAAATGTTTCAAAATTTTGAAACTAACTCTTTATTCACTTTTCATTCTGCTTTCTGAGATGCATTGGCTCCATATCCTATCAGTTAATATTTTATTATCATGACTTCATTCTACAGTGGTTTACTGTTTACCCTCCATATATGATTAGCCAAGCCTGAATTCAATCTCTTCCTCCAGAATATATCCTTTCAATGACCCTCCACCCTTTGAGGGAGAAGATGGTCTCTTTTGTATTCTTTGTTATGACTTCATTGCATGGAATGTACAATTCTTGATCATTTTTTTTCCTGAGGAGAGCTTGATTAAGGAGAAATATCTGTGAAAGGTACAATTGTTTTTGAACACCATTCTACTAAATGTAATATGAATGACTTTTCAGATGTACCTCTTATGTATAGTAGATACACTCAGATGTTTTTACATTATACTTAATTTCCACCTTTCAAAAATTCCAACATGAAATTTATAATAAATTTCACTTAAAGATATTAACTTGAAAAATAATACCAAAAAGGCCAAATGAGTTTTTATGCAAAATTAAAGAAAGAAAAGAAGAATGTTATTCTTTTAACTGACCATGTAATTACACGTGCAAAAAAAAATCTAAGGCTCAAGGAATTTCACATTAATTAAATCTATATAAATAAACCACAAATTCTGTGTCTGTGTGTGTGTCCATGTGTCTAAAACCCCTCTAACTTCAACCATACTTGCTCTAGATAGACATATACCTTTTTGGAATCAAAATGATCCTAGCATTGAAAATCTGCCTCTTATCTTGAGCTTGAACATCCCACATTGAGATTTGTGTCCAGATGAGAGGAGAACAGTTAAAAATTCATATTTTAAAATTACTAAAAAAAAAAAAAAAAAAATTAGTGATTTAAAAGTTTTTAATTTATATTGAGTTTAAAGAAACACAAAAACACTGAATTAATTTTTTTTGTTTTAAATTCAGTTTAAAATATATCCAGAACTTTGTGAATTGAGGAAATCAATATTATTTCTTCAAAATGCCAAAGAAATAGAGTTAAAGTGAGACATTTTGTGGCCCGAAGTTTTGAACTTCTACAGAGTTTGTGATTTCAAATCTCAACTCAATTGAAGTTCTACAGAGTTTGTGATTAAATAAGATTTCATCATCAGTATCTATGCTGTTATTTCTTGTGATGATAAAAACATGACCTTACCAAAACAGAATCAAATAACTTGTATAGAATCCTTAATATTTACCAGGTAATTGTAATTAACAAGAAAAACTACACAAAATTAGGCAATCTGATGAGAATGCACAACAACCAACCTTATGATGCACAACTTTTTAAACTTCATTTATTACTAAGACAATGTTGCGTGTGTTTATATATCTCGTGGTGGACTCTCCCGTTGTATTTGACGCATAAGGGTCAGCAACTCAGTTCCTAGGAACCAACAGCCAGACACCAGCACATATGGTTTGATTATAGTGGTGAATATTTTGTGCAGAACCAACCACTCTTTTGGAAGGGGCGAATACAGTGACCTAGTACACTATGTGCCACAATAGAATCCAGTCTGTCCTGCTATTTACTCGAGGGAGAAGAAGATTCATACCTTTCCCGAGGGTATTAGCATGTAAGTGAATGTAATGGATTTGACTGGAATTCGAAAAGTCCTCAGTCTGAGGCGCTACCTCACTACTCCTTAATTAATTAATTACACACACACACACACACACATCCATATACTTTTTGCTTCTTTTTTTTATTACTAATTCAATTAAGACAATATATTTCTGATTAACTACTATCATGCATGTGTGTGTCTACTGGATTAAAAATGGCAGATTAGTAATCATAATATTTGGATAAGTAAAGATGAGTAATTCGGATAACAGAAATTGTCACGATAAATATGTACAATTGACACTCCAAACTAATGGATTAATTTGTTTATACAAAATATACAGCAGTGGAAGCTGAAATAAAATTGGCTGAATATACTAATTCTGAAAGGAAAACCCTGCTAGCCTAAATTTAAGCAATTTGTGTGTGTGTGTGTGTGTGTGTGTGTGTGTGTGTGTGAGAGAAGGTGAAAATGTTGCCAGTAAGATGGAAGCAGTGAGAAAAAGCTCCAAACATTTCAAATGAAGAGAGGAATAAAGGAAACAGCCTCAAGGTTAAGCTGTCAAAGTCAAGAAAGGACACCTCTTCATACGAACAGTGAGGCAGCACTCCTGTTTGGTTTACTTATACACGATAGACAAAAATTAATGAACATACTCCAGCACATTGTGTGTGAATATATATATATATATATATATATATATATATATATATATATATATATATATATATTTCCACTTAGGAACATCTGTCAATTATATATGTATATAAATATGAACTCAAGCTGGTTGTTGTGGCATTTCTAGTCAAACTACTTAGAAGCTGATTTAAATTAAAGCTTACAAATAAACATTTACAATATGAACAAATTTTGAAAAACATTTGTTCCTCACAATAAAGCTATTTCTAGGTTTGTAAATATTCAATAACAAATCTAACTACACAAAATATTGCCAGTACAAGTCTAATTATACTTTGGTTTTTGTTATTTACCTTAAGTGCTTAGAGCATTTGCCAAGATCAGGTTCCATCTATGCCAACTACTATAGAACAAGTGCACACTTTCTTGCCACATTTTTGTGTAATTTACAGAATACAATTTACAAGACAAATATCTTACCTATTATATTGTCTAAGATTTAAATTTCTTCAAAGTTTTCATACTTCTGAAGAAATTTTGATTTTAATTAAAAAGGAATTAAGAAATGTTTACAATTAAAATTACAAGAAGCATCAAATTAAAATCACTAAATTTTACTAACTTTAAAATATGACAAAACAGACTTGCTAAATGATTCTTTTTCTACCAAAATTATTTAGTATTTTTAAGGTCTTAAAATGAAAAGCATAATCTTAAAATATTTAACTTACTTGTATAATGTCAATATTATGGTTATATGAAGTCACATTTTAGTAGCCTAGCCTAAATGGTGAAGTATTAATATTATGCACATTCAAAAAAATGATATAAAAACTGGAAGATCAGCTTCTAGAAACAGCTTTATTGTAACATGAAATTTAAACTTTAAAGGTAATAAAAGAGAAACTTCTTTACTTGAATTTAATATTGAAAGATAAATGAAGACTGTCAATGATAAGAGACATTTTAAACTTTCAATATTCTGTCGAATAGTGAATTATTCAATTTCATTTCAATATTTTCAGAAAGACATGAGAGATTTAAATTGGCTATTTTTCTTATAACATCTATTTTTTAAAGAAACAAAAATATAAGAAATTACTGATTTTTCCCCTATATTTCCTTTACATATTAATGAATTGTTAAGAAACAGATTACAAGATTAAAATCTTAACTCAATTTTTACCTTCAAATATTAAAATAACTACTTGGAAGATCTTCCCCAAAACTTGTAATAAATTATATGAATTATAAAATTCAAGCAAACTCCAATTTTTTTAAAAATCTAATTAATATTTCAATCCAATATGTCAGAAATTAAAAATTACTCTAAAACATATATAACACTGTATGAGCAGAAAAATGCAATGTCATTTTTTAAGTCATTTCCTTTTGGGGCTTGATGAAAAATTTTAATACTTCATCACTTCCTGTTAACCACTGAGTAAAATGCAGGTTCCCATTTTGTTAAACAGACCGCCCAATCTTGTAAAACTAATCACATTTTTGGTGCCTATATTCACATATAAGCAATCTTTGTTTTTTTCTGTTCAGAGAGATGAAAAAAATACAAAGTCTTAAAGCTATCAATTATTACTTTAATCTAACAACCCAAATTCTCTCAATACTTGGAACCGCTCACCACCTTTTATGTTATTACTTGTATCAGAAGAAATATTCTCTTAAGTATTAAATCCATCTTCACATCATTTCCTGCCTTGGTTCTAAACACTAAACAGCACAATTATGAATCATAATGATACATTACCCACTGCGTGGAGTAACAAAACAGAGGAATAATGATCGTTGTATTATATAGGTCATCATTTTACTTTGACAATATCTGAAGCGAAAACAAATGAATACGAGCTGGAATACCGAAACTCCTCATTTTGCCCACTTTTATAAGTATTTACAACAGAAAGAGTAGACTTAATTTGAAGCTAACATGCTGAAGTAGTTCAAGCCAATATAGCTCTTACAGATTTTGCCAATAGTTAAAGGGTTCATATTTCCATCCCATTCTTTATAGCTGAAAAAGTTTTTTTTAACTTATAGTTATGCTCCAGTGAAATAAAATACAGCTTGTTCAAGGATCAAAACATCATCTTGAAAAATCTTACAAAGAAAAATAAACACTCCTCAGAAAATTGGAAAGGTCTTACAAGTTTGTTTTTTATGAAAAAAAAACAAAAAACAAAACAGTAATATAACCGTTTCCCCTATAAGGAAACATTTAGCATTAATTGACCAAGGAGCCAATACTGCTTCCAGTTGAAATTTATAAAATCTTTCTCTTAAAACAATTTTTCAGGAAAATAGGTTTCTCAAGCCCAGTAACTGTTATCACTCTTTCCAGTATTAATAGGTTTTCTTCTTAACCTTTTATTTGTAGTAGTGTGGAATGTTAACATCATTATTTTCTCTTAGAGTTACATGCGCTATCCATTTTAGCTGTTGCTGCTGTTGGTAATCCTCAAGTGATGTGGTTTCTGCTATTTGGTATAGTTCTTAATTTGTGATTCTGTACTGCCAATCCACAATGCTCAAAGAAGTATAATCTTTGCCAGACTCCTCATGTTTTACTCGCTCAAAGCCTATTTTCACCATTGAAAAAGGAAAACATTTGAAAATCTGAATAACAGTAAATATTTTAATTCATTAGCCAAACCAATTTTGTTTAATTCTTATGATATTGAGTTTAAAGTTAAAATGTAAGTCTGGATATTAAAATTTAATGCTTGGAGGAAAAATGAGTATTAGCAATCAATTACTAATGAGATAAAGGAGAACAAAAAGGATATTTATCAAGTTGTTTCAATATATCAGAGGTTGTCATCAACTGTGATGAGAGAAAGGGAGATACTGATAGTTACCTAATGTGTAGCTCCACCCTTCACCAGAAAGATGATAGCTATGCAATGTGGCATAGATTCTACTAGGTGCTAAAATAAATTTGTGGATATATCTCTCCAAGGCTGTCTATAATTTAAGTGCATTTAATGAGTGTGACTATAGAGAATTTAGTATTCTGCAATATATCTTATACATATTCAATGGGATTTGAAACTGGAGAGTGCAGATGCTAGTTGAGTATCTAGAAGTCAGTCAAGTTTTTCCTGGGTTCAATTTTGTGGTAAATGTGACAAGCATAAAGATTGAAAATGGCCTGTAACAAGATAATTGTATATCACATCTGTCAAGATGTTCTAGAGTTTCTTTAGTTGACCTTTTCAGTTCCAGGACACCACACCATTACAAAGAAACCACTAGTCTTGCTTACAAGCTAGATTCATTACCTCATAGAGTTTCCTCCACACAAACTCAACTGTCTGCCCAAAAGAACACATCCAACCAAACAATAGTGAGCTAGTCTTGCATAGTCTAATGGTGATATTCTGTGAAACATTAACCAATGCTTTAGTATCAATCATTGTACCTTTGTTGGTCAATTATTGCTAAACTCTATAAAATACAATGCACACTGAACATTGACTAATGGCTTTGGTAGCACTGGCATTAAACTGGAATGTGATTTCATACTATGTTCCCTTTCACAGTCAAATACCGACAATCCTATTCTTACATGAGCTGTGAGCACCTGCAACTTTTATATATATTTGACATCTAGGCAGATTTCACATATTCTGCATTTACTCTTGCTCGTGTTGCCTAGGGAAAAATTAGTACAGTTGATAAATGAGAAAGAGGGTGCCAAATTCCTGGCCCCAATAACCATTCCAAATAAACTGTATTATTTCCATATCCCATGGTTATCAAAGCTACACTATATCTTTACCTATTATGTCACACATCCAACTGAGTTCATTTCTATAAGTGGAAGAAGGTAAAGTTGTCAAATTTTTTGGCATTTTAAAATTGTAGAACCAGAAGTTCTGCATGTAAACAAATAACTGAATAATTCATGAAAAAATTAAAACTATAAATGTTTAATTATTTACATAAACAATTTTAAAATGCATAATAAAAATAACTCAAAATATAATTTATTTCCCTACTCTAGAGCTTTGTGTGATAAATGACATTAAAAACTGTTAAAAAATAATTTTATTAACCAAGTATTTCAAAAGTAGAGTAATTTCTCCAAAATAATAAGCATTTTTTTTACTGTAAATTACAGGTGATAGTAGGGGTGCGTATTAAAAATAGGTTTAAACAAAAATATTTTTGTTATAGATTTATAATAATAAATATGTACTTGTTATTCTAAAATAAGATTATCTCAATTTTCATTTTAACTCCAACAATAATAATTGTAACATTTTTTGTCAATAAAGTTATGTTTATCAGGAAGCGCATTTTTTATTTGGCAAAAAAAATAAATCTATAAAAAAGCCAATTTCGAAGAAAAGAAGATATCAAGTTAACAATTTATTGGAATTTTAATTTTCCTCATCACCACTTTCTATTATAGAATCAATATCTGAATTGTCATTAAACAAATTATCAATCACAATATTATCTTCGCCCTGTTCATTCTCTTGTCAAAGGAAGTCATCTTCAGAGCCATCCATGGCTGTTGTGAGACAACACTTCTTGAAACCACTCTTTATAACATCTTCACTGATGAAATTCCAAGATTCCTGAATCCATTTTACAATAAGTTTCCCTGGTGCCACCAGCATTAAAACTGAGAACACCAGAAAATATCCAGTCATTCCATTTTTTTTATGCATCTCTTGTTTAAATGGACAGTTGCAGACAACATCCATTACTTGAAGTTAGTCTGTCATTCCCCACCACCCCTGGTGTAATAACAAGATCAGTCCTCTTCTCTTGAACTATATTCTTCATGCAAGGCATCCTATGGCAACAAAATACATCAAGAACCAACATGTCTACTTCTTGCAAATTCTGTTCTGTTTTTACACCAAACATTCAGCAGCCAGTCCTTTGTGAGATTCTCATCCATCCAATCTTTCTCATGACATTTTACTATCATACTGGCTGGGCACACCACATTTTTTGGCATAGTTTTCCATTTAAAAATTATGTAAGGGGGCTGCTTCTTACCATCACCATATGCACCAAGCATGACTGAACCTATTCTTCTCATTTCCAGTTGTTTTTATTGGAACAGACTTCACCCCCCTTTGAATTCCAGAGTTTGAAAACAAGGCACATGCAAAGTCAAGGGTGTTCGGTCAGCATTTCCAATACAGCCTCAAGGATGGTTGTTGCGCTTTTTTCTTCGCTGAACAACAAAACGCTGAAAATTCAAAATCTTATCTTCGTAGTCATCAGGCAAACACTGGGCTATGGATGTTCTTCTAATAGATATATCAAACCTCTTCATAAAAAGAAAACGCCAGTTTGCTGAAGCTTTAAATGTGTTTCTAGGATACATGGTTTTCATAAGTTCTTTTGCCTTCATCCATATTTCCACAGTACTTATGGAACATCCATTTGATCATCTTTCTTTTACAAATTCAACTAAACTTTGTTCCATATCTGGATATTGAGCCTTTCTTCCTCTACCTATAGCTTTGGCACTTAATTTACACATTTTTAGTTCATCTATATACTTTCTCCATAAACATACGTTAGCCTCATTCAACTCATATTTTCTAGCTGCAGCTCTGTTTCCTATTCTTTCTGCTAATTCTATTACTTTTTAAAATTTGCACTAAAACTCGCACATTGACAACATTTTGGTAATAAAATGTTATATTTATCAGGAAAACCGCGGGTAATTTTCAACATTATTTTACCTGCTTAGTTTCGATTTTACTCTCAATGTCAAGGTAGACAAAAGGTCTTCGTAATTACTTTTTTTTTTTTGACAAAATTTATAGATGCGTATTATACATAGGGATAGATATATTTCTTAATTTTTGGATCATTTGTTGAGGTGCGTATTATTTTCGAGAAATTACAGTACACAAAGTGTTATCAAATATTGTGTGCTAATCACTATTTATACAAGAAATCATGTAAGTTGCGATTATTAAGACATATTTGATAAAAAAAATATGTATGGCCATCATTTTGCATGAATGCAATTACCATATTTGGGTTTTTAGTTATAAATAAAGTTTGAAAAGTATTTAATAATTTACTATATACTGCTATAAAAAAAACTTGGAAATCATAATCCCTAAAATTAATTCATATTTTACCTAATAATTCCTGCCACACAATAAGGTAAATTTTAAATTTATTACAGAAACATTAAAAGGAAAAACAGCTTTGCCAAGACAATTTTGAAAATTATTTTCTCTTTAACCATTCAACCAATAATTTTTCAATTTCTATGTGCAATACTTAAATGTGGGAAATAAAACAAATGGAGACTGTACTAACATGAACTTAAATTAACTTTGTCTAGTCTTCCTGCTAAGACAAAGTCAAATTAGCCTCAGATATCTACTAATCAGTATGGACATTTGTATAAAAAGAAAATGTCAGATGGCCATCAGGGAATGCATTAAGAAATACCAAAGCTCAAAACAAGGTTAGAAAAATACAACTGAATATGATAAAATAACAAGTGAATACGTCAAAGTTAACATTGGATAAATATTACAATTGAATACAACACAACTCTTTAAATAATAGATAATTTGGTAATGAGGATTTTTTTAAATTATAGTATATTTGCCAACTTTTACAGTAGGAAATGAAGCTCAAGGAATTTTACATAATTACTATCACCATTTGAGAGCATCCTTCATCTAACTTTTGCTGCATAAGCTAAAGTCACTCAAACACATCCATCACAATAAATTCATTCTTCCCCCAAATCCCAAATAACTTCTCACTTGATCAAACCGTTTAAATGAATATTCAGTGAGTAATCATCTTTATTCAGTACAGGTTTCCATTGCTTAAACTTGATCAAGGCTGATGCAAATGTTTTTTTTTCTTTTTACTTAAGGTTTGCACAAGAAATTTTTATATGTGGTCTACCAATGCTGATATTCATACAAGAATTTTGGCTCAAATTTCGCAAAACTGACATTTTGCTTCAACAATCTATAGTTGAATGCCAGCAGCTCATCAACATCAAACAACTCCTCATTGGCACAAATGTTGCCCATAGTTAAAACTGTGTCAATGCTATACAATAACTACAGCATAGTAAAAGCTCTATCTTCAAAATTAGAAAAAAAATTTATCTTCATGTTGGAATTGCAAAAAAAACATATCCTGTATGCTACTGCTCTTTCAAACAACACAAGTTGTCACAGGTGCAATAAAGCTGGATATAAAGATTGTTCTGTCAACCTGCACACCAAGGGTAAGATATCAAAATCATTTGAATGAAAAGGAAGCAAATCAGTCAGTTTTATAAATTCATGGTCAAAGCATAAATACATTGCTCCTTTTTATCACTGGCAAACACACTCAACTATGGATTGATATCACATCCAATAGTACCGTATTGTCATAACTGTGATGGTCATAGGCTGGCTCACTCTCCAGTCAACAATACACATTGCCTGAAGTGCTCAGTTTCCAGATTAAATGGTTTGCACATTTACATTCAATGGCATGAGTATACCAGGCACCTTTTATTTATCATATATCAACCATGATCTGTAGGGCATCACTAATTTAAGACTGTCTGATATACCTTTAAACTATATCTTTTTTTTTTTTTTTTTTTACATATTGATGCCAGCTATGAAAAACAGTGGAATGATATGTGTTCACCTTCAATGAAAATCTCAGGTTGTGTACTCAAGTAAAGGCAACATTGATGCTAAAATCTTCAGTCTTTTCAGTCTTCCAAGCTAAGCAACCTGCTGTTACTTTACTGCTGGTTGACTGCGAAGTCAAACATCTCAAAAGGAATGGGTCTACTCACATCTATCTCTTGCTCCAATTAGGAAGTACCAATTGTTATCATTAATAAAGCCAAAAGTTTCATTCACTTGTGTGCTGATTTCTCAATACTGTCTTCAAAAACCGCTTGCTCTGGAAGACCTATTTACCTTGCTTAATGGTGCTACATACTTTGCAAAACCTATCAACAAATCAAGATGATAACATGAACATCTAATGAGTTCCTCATAATTAACACACATTGAAGGTTATTCACCATACACTAGGTTGCCTTTTGGCATCAAATCAGAACCCTCCATTTTTTTTTTAACAGATAAATAGATACTAGGTTGACAAGCATCGAAGGCCATCTGCATCCTGATTTTATTTACGGATGGTCAAACAATAAACTCACATAACAGATTGTTAATTTCAGTTACATTAAAAGGTTTAGCTTTCATCTTTTTCTGAAAAACATTAGTTTTGTTTAACATCTATTAAATTCTTTGTGTCACTAACTGACAATTGAGGTTGTTGCCTGGATTAAAAAACACTGTAGTTATAAGACACGACCAGTAGATTTTAGTGACTTGCATTCATTTCTCAAACTAGTAAGTCTTTATGACACTTTCTTTCTATTCATTGCATGAACTGAACATCCCATTCAATCATCTATTGGAAAAAAGGTACAAACTGTTTCTTGTTCAAAAAGTGTCAGATCATTATTTCATTCAGACTACATTCTGATCACTACTAGAAAATATTTGTAGCTACTAATGCCTCCAAGCAGAGAGTTTGTGCAGTTATTGCCTGCTTACTTGCTAACAATACAGGAAAATCTATTCTGCATGTGGCCAGGTCTATAGTTGATGGTCAGGAGGTTCAAACAAATTGACAATCTTACTGTATATATATATATAAGGCTTATTCAATGTCTTATTTGATATCAGCTGCAGTGACTAAAAGTACTTATACAATTGGCAAGTATTTGATTGATGTCACTCTCAATGTTAACAGTGGCAGTAACTGTTATCCTCTAGGATTCTTTGTGAACCAATGTCGTGACAGGGCACCACTATGGCTGAATTCAGTAGTTAGGGTTTGTGATCAACATTAGTTTGGGTTGACTAATTAGGTTGTTTTTTTTTTTTTATCATGCTGGTATATTACAGAATATCTAATTAAAATTCTGTTTCTATTCATTTTAAGTAGAAACTTTTGAGCAGAGAAACATTCATTTTTGCTGTAGAAAATGTTCACTCTTGACTATCACAGACTTTTAATCTCCATATTCAGTTTAAAAAAGGGGGGAAAAAAAGGGTGTTCCAGTATATTCCGCCAGTTGACTGCATGACTTAGACACCATTTCATTACACAGTACCACAGACAGAGCTACAGATAAATGTTTTTCACCATTGTCCTGGAATCCTCAAAAAAGAAATAAAAAAAAAAATTTTTTTAAATTTAAAAAAAATATAAAAGTTCACATTCGAAAATCAAAATATTTTTTAACCTTGTTATCATTTACACTTATTAATAGCATAATAAAAAAATTAAAAAAACACCATTAAAGTATTTAGGGAATAAATATTTTGATTCATTCAATCTTTAAACTGTTGTCTTTGTACTTATTGCTTTCTCTGGTTTATGTTGAAGAATATGCAAGAATGAAGATTGCAGGATGTAGTTGGGAATTTCTATTTATTTTATTATAAGCAGAAAATAAATGCAATGTCATTTGTTCATACATAGTTTGCAAATTAAAAAGAAAATTTTTTTGTCTTGTTTATTAAAGCAAAAATATTTCTTACAATTAGATACTAATGTTTTTCACACTTAGAAAAAAATAATATCTAAATTTAAATCATTCTATCTTCATTTTTCATTTGAATTTCATTCACCAGATTAAAAAGACACACACATGCCAATGCCATTTATTAAAAGTGTGCAACAATGGATGAGAATTTTTTAAAGAAATATCCTGTAATATACCAGCATGATAAAAAAAAATAAAAACAACCTAATTAGTCAACCCAAACTAATGTTAATCACAAACCCTGACTACATAACTACTGAATTCAGCCATGGTGGTGCCCTGTCACGACATTGGTTCACAAAGAATCCTAGAGGATAACAGTTACTGCCACTGTTAACATTGAGAGTGACATCAATCAAATACTTGCCAATTGTATAAGTACTTTTAGTCACTGCAGCTGATATCAAATAACAGACTTACAAAACCCTATATATACAGTAAGATTGTCAATTTGTTTGAACATCCTGACCATCAACTCAAATGGCACAGTGAGTCACTATCATCAACAAACATTTGTTGATCAAGTCCTTGTCCCCACTCCTCTCAGACCAGCTGTTTTCAAACAACTATATTCAGGATACCCAGGCATTAATCACATGAAAGCAATTGCATGCAGTGTGGTATATAGCTAAATTCATATGCATGGGGTCAAAGATCAGGTGAAAACTAGCATTCATTGTATGGAAGCACAATACTCCCAAATGACAAATCCTGTTGGTCATACCCAGAATACCCATGGTCTCTTGTAAACATGGATTTCACTAATCATCAATGGCCATTGTTAATACCTATTCTAAATGATTGGAAGTCTTCCATGGACACAAGCAGTGCTCAAATAATTATTCAGTCAATATTGCATTCTTGAAAGATTGGTATCAGATAATGGCAAACAAGTCAGATTAGATTTATTCCAACTCTCTTGCTGTTCATCCTGCTACATCCATATTTAGTCTCCACTGAATCACCTACAATCAAATGGCCAGGTAGAATGATTAGTCACTTAAAGTGACTGGTGGAGAGATACAAAGAGATCTTACAGATATTTCTTCTAGCATACTGTACAAAACCCAACAATGCAGTAAAAAAAAAATGATTTTGTGTGCAAGTTCTGCATCACATTAGTGACTTTTAGCAATCTTTATGCCATGTAAACAATGATCAGGTTAACTATGAAGCAACTCAACTATATAGTTACACCTGTATTTCCAAGTAAACCTGGTCAAAGAAGAAAAAATATTGTTGGTTGTAGGAGCAGACATTTATGAGGCAAACAGCTGTAGAAGTAGCATAAATACTAGCACTATCATGTTCAAGGTCATATAAGATTTTTGACACAAGCAGTTTTACACTCCTATTCGAGCAACTTATGGACACATTTGACATACTACCAACTACACCTCTAATCGACACAAGGTAGAAAATTATCAGGTAACCCATAATATGGTCAACATGTATACAGAAACCAGCACGACAAGTTCATCCTAAACATCAATTCCAAATACCAGCAAAATGGAGATGTCAAATTAGCCTCAAGTGCCAGTCAATCGGAGGGTAGCATTTTGGATGGTCTGTTCTTTAAAATAAGCAAGTCAGATGGCCATCAAGGGAAGGCAATGAATGAATACAGAAAGTACAACTGAACATGACAAAACCTGTTATAACAATATAAAAGCATATCAACATGAAACTTATTTGTTAATAGCAAATAAATAATCCTTGCAGATAAGTCATGCCTATTGCAGTCTGATATCAATTTCATCATTTAAAAAAATATTTTCTGAGTGAGAAGGGTGAGTTTACGATACATGCAATATATATGCATCACTCAACCAATTTTTTAAAAGATTTTCCCAGATCAACCTCAAGATTTTAAATGACAATGCAATAGGAAAATCCCAAATATTAGGTCTTTATTTCTAATAATTTTAAATTAAAAATCTTTAAAATTTCACTTAATATAAATTGTTATGACAAAAACAAAAACCAAGTGCCTTAACATTGATTGAGTGAATAGCTCTCAAATGAGAGCATCATTTTGACTTTTCAGTCATTTTCAGGGCATTGTAGGAGGAAAGTATGGAATATACAATGCCCTAATCTGATTCATCATCTCTTGAAATCTACAAAAAAAAGTCAAAGTTTCAAAAGCTGTACATGTCATAACAAAAAGGTCTCATGAATGTCAGAATTTGGACGAAAGGCTTATTTGGCAAAAATGCATAAGATTAAATAAAATTTCAAACATTTTTAATTTCAAAGCTATAATCAAAAGCTAGAGATTCTATATCTTTTTTCTTTTCTTATCACTTTTTAGTTAGTATCGGAACATTCTAGAATTTTTTTTTATTCTTAGGTAAAAAGAAATCTGAGAAGGTGAACTGAAGGAGCCCGGAGTACTGATTGAAATGAACCACGTGCATTTTTTTTAAATATCAGAAAAATAAAAAAAAATTAATTTAATTTTTAAATTTTTATTCAAATGTTGCTTCTTAGTATTAAAAAATATATTTACGGTTTACAAGGTTCATTTTTAATTTAGTCGCTTCACTTTTAAAACTCAGTAGTTTAAAGACATTTTCGGTTTTACTTTCCTAAAAGTAAAATACTATGAATTTTAAAATGAAAACTAAGAGCCAATTATTAACAATTCATGTTTTATAACCAATAACTGGTAAAAATGGGAAACTAAACCTTAGTGGAAGTTTTCAACTTTGTTTTACAGATCGCAACACTCAAACAAAAAATATTACAATTTAAACGAAACTATCATTTTATTGCAGATAAAAAATAAAATATTTAATAATGTCGAAATAAACGTATAAACTAGTAAAAGTGTACTGTAGTGTAAACGAACTCTGCTTTACACATCACACTCCATTCTAAAACAATCAGTTCGAAACTATTGCATGATACCTCTGTATCCGTGTAAAAAGGAAGAGAACGTTTATTCAATAAATAAAGCATTACTAATCATTTTTAACAAAACAAAGTGCGGGATTTTTTATAAAGAAAAGAGGAATAAATAAAAATGTTATAACTTCATCCATTCCGTAAGAATTTTTTTCTTTGATCATGACACAAAAAAGAACATCTGACGAGTCAAGAGATTTATGAAAAAAAATATCAAAACTCAACAAAAGGGTACTAAAATATTTACTTCGTTTCAAGCTACTTCGAAAATTGATCGCGAATGAGTAGCTTTCAAATAACTGAAAATTCTCTCAAAAACCTTTCCCAATGGGCTTATTGAATAAACTTAAACAGGGAAACAAATGCTTTGAAGATCCCTTCAGATATCTAGACTTTTTGTGTGACCACGTGATTGCATCACACGCCAATAAATAAGAACTAAATGTCCTACTTGTAGCAAAATTCTTATATTTGTGCTTGACATTTGATTTTTTTTACGAAGCTCGAATTCTAAATGCATGAAATTTGTAAAATATTTTAGTAAATTAAAAACAAAATCCAAAAAATTATCATTTTTTAAAAATAAATGAATTGAAATGAAAGTGTTGAACAATGTTCATTTTTTTCTTGCTTCACTGATGTTTGTTTTTTTGACAATGAGTTTTCGGAATCACGATACATTTTTCATTACAAATACAAAAAAAAATAATAATTAACAGTTAAAAAAAAATCAATACAATTCACAAGTAAATAAATTAAATTCACGTTTGGTAAAAGAGTAACTTATCCTCTTTTTAAATTTTAATAAATGGTCAACCGTTCGGAACAATTGAAATGCTAGTATTTTTTTTTTTTTCAATAATGATTCAAGACCGGGTTCCAGGTCAACAAATAAAAAAAGTAAAAACACTATGTACTCGAGTTAAGAGTTTTGGTTTTGGATTACTAATCAGTGGCTTGTTCCTTTTTTTAAAAGGAATCTTCAGCAAGGAAAAAGAAAAAAAAAAATTTTCTCTACAATAAGTTGTCTATTTTTTGTAGGTAAGAGCATGCTACAAGAAGACACTATTCAAAATTAATTTTTCTAAATTCCTTTAAAAAATATTTATCAAAAATTTTAAAAGTTGAGCTTTAGTTACTAAATGAAAGATCAAAATGAAAAATAATATGTTAGATGCAGTAGTTTTCTACTTTTTTCCTAGCTTCACTGACGAAAAAATGCTTAAAAACCCTCTCTACTTTAATGGAGATGATCCATTCACAATTTTTTTGTGAAGTTATTCATTCATCACCGCTGAATTCGGGAGTGTCAGCCGATCCCCCCAAAACAATTCGTTGTATTTCGTCGCATTGAATTGCATGGTTGTTTTTTTATGTGAATAAATGTTGTCACATGAATTTAGCAACACACCTCTTTTAGACAAAACCAAATAGTTTATGTGAACGTCATAAATAAGAAGAGTAAGACTGTTTTTCGGTGTATGCTACTAATTGTTTGAATGATGGCGCTTTAAAAAGACGTCAGTAGTAATATGAAGTAGATTGAAAAAATGCTACCATTCCTCCCTAACAAATATGTATTAAAATAAATTTTTAATCAAATAAAAACTCGGAGGCCTTAAAATACTTGTAATTTATTTATAATTAAATTAAAAACACTACTACACAAGCCATAGAATTACATATAGAATAGAAGAATGAACTACCATGAACGGTGTAGCCCCAACAAATCAAGCATCAACCAATGATTGAAAAATACATTCATTATTGAAAAGGTTTTTTTTATCATTGAAATTTATCAAAACTGTTTTTTAGTGCGAAAGACATTGAAAATGAGCAATATTTAACGCATTTTTGTATATTTTAACAAAATAATTAGCTGTATAAATTTTAAAAATGCTGAGGGAGCTCAAAAACAAGTATTAATTAATTTTACGTTACAAGTGTCAGTTTTTTTATCACTTGTAAAGTGATTATTATTAAATGAACACATCTTTGTAATTGTCAGTAAAATTATAAATTCCTAAACCACTGCGTATATTTTTCATTAATTTTATGCGAATTTATCAGATTTTTTTATTTTACTTTGACATTGTAAGGTCAAGACAATGAATAAACAAAGATTGTGTTAATTTTATTGCAATCAAAATGCATAGAAATGTTGTATTGGGTTGTAAGGAAGAAAATAAATTTCTTTCTTCCATCGTCTATTGACTATTATTGTATATTTCACATTTATTTGCGGATAAGGAATACGCTATGTGACAGAGAGGTTAATGAAAAGGTAGAGAAAAAGCCAAGTAACGGGAAGTAACCTTGTTTTGTACATATACAAGGACATTCAAGTCAAACTTCATTTCATACAGAAATCTAATGAAAGTATTTAATCTCCGAATCTTTCAATTACTGTTTTCTTTTTCTAACTCAAAATTCTTTAGCGATTCATCAGGAAACCTACAACAGATGGAGATCATCATTCACCTTGAGAATTTAAAAATCAATGAGTCTTACTCTTCTTAAATGAATTCAAAAGCAAATCCTAGCTATCTTGGTGAACAACTGAACATTCATTTTATTTTTAAAATTTCATATTTAACTTCAGTTTTGTTTATCTTTTACAGAAATTTTAAAAAATTATAATGATAATTATTATTATTCAAAGAGAAAGGCGCTTCCTAAAGCCTGTTTTGTTTTTTGTTTTTGTCTAATGTCCGCGGTCGATGACCCAGCTTGAAAATATGGCTGGTTTAGTATTTATATTTTTATCTACATTCTACAACAATATTAACAATTGGTTTTCACCCCAATAATAATATATTTTGTTCACCGTTTCGAGCAAAATATTTTGAGGAATTATCTTTACTTAGCAAATAATATTTTCAAATGTTTTAAATGCTACCTCATCATCATAAGTTGACTTTTTTTTTGGCAAACATGTTTTTTTTGTTAAACTTTAAAAACTAAAAAGTGATTTGAAGACTAAAACCATAAATTAAATTTTTTCGGTAGTTCATTTCAAAATAAATCCTTTGTCTCATGGGGACACATTAAATGTTAATTAAATAAACGAGACTGGTGTCTATCGAAATTTACCCATAGCAACTTCGCAATTTTAAAGTTGATTTGAAAAGGAATTAAAAAAATATATTATAGACGAACTTAACTTGAATAAATGACATTTTAAAATTAAAATTCATCGTTATACTTTGAAAAAGGTTTGTTTAGTTGTCTACGTACGCTAGCGAATGAAAATGATTTTTTTTGTTTCTCCCGGTTCTTGATTATTATTCATTCAACATGTAATTATCAACACAGAGACCATTATTGTGATTTCTTCCAGATTAATGCTTTTATTGCTTTAAAACTTCGAAACTGAAATAAAAAAAAAAAAGTTTCTTGTAAAAAAAAAAAAAAAAGAAAAATCACAAGAAAAAGAACCCATATTTTATCCATTATTTTTCATGAGCTTTTTTTTTTGTCCTTAGTTTTAAAAGAGAATGGTTAATTATTTTATTTTATTTTAACGCACAAACACGCAAACCAAGACCAAGAGACTTCACTTGTGTGTCTCTAACGGTTCTAACCATAAAAAAGCAGCTTCTGCTTAAACATTCATATTCTTCTTAACTTACCTTAAAACAGTATTTTTCTAGTTACGATTCGTTTAAAAATTGGTAACATGTACTGTAATTTGTTGCAAAAAATGATTTGTTTACCTGTGCAACTTAACTTACCTTATGAACACTATTGGGATCTTTTTGCCAAGCTGCGTACATCTCTTCCAGATAAACAGAAGAACTGCCATTAAGAAAAGGCTCAGCGGCTGCCTGGGTAGCATAGTTAATCCTTCCTGATCTGGCGATGAAGGGTCCGAACTTGGCCGATGAGGTCTTGGGTTTGGAACCCACAAGTCGGTCAGCCCACACCGTCAACCAGCTGGTTTGGCCATGGGCCTGTACCGACCCGGGCCCACGCAAAAACGTCCTGCTCATACGGTACATGATTACAACGTCCGTTTAATATGAAAATGTCTGATATTATGGTAAAGACGAGGATTTTTACGACGATCCAGTGTGGCTGCAGAAAGCCACACTTTTAAAATTTTATAAATTGAGGGTTTTTACTAGTGCAGTTAAATTTTTTTCACAATAATGGTGACCCTGGTTTGAGGATTGAGATTTTCTCAAATATTTTCTTTCTTTTTTTTCACCTTTTTAAATAGAAGACTTTCTAAGCAGCACCAATAAAACACAGATTTTTTTTAAATACTAATCCGACTATTTGGAGGGAAGGGGAAATAAAGTAATTATATCAAGATTGACGATTGCAAATTTATAGAAGTCCTCTTCACCTTGAAAAAGAAGGTTTAAAAAGAAGAGGGGGTCCAATTGATGTTGTAAGGACCCTTCTGATGGAGATTCTGATCTCTTTGGTTGAATCAATATAGCTTTAAAAAATACACTGTCATGAATCAGATATTTTTGAAGCTGATAATTAAGAGAAGAAGAAGAATTGTGTTCAAATTTTTGCCACTGCTGACTTGGGCGTTGAAGGAATATGGCGACCTCGAAAAGTCGAAAGATTTATTTTTTTCTTGTGTTACCCTGTGAAAACAAAACAAAAACAAGAGTTTAAAAATAAATACGAGAACTATTCCTAAGTTGGCAATGATAAAATAAAATAGCGAATGTTCGAAGTGCAGAGGAATTTCTATAGATATTTAAATATATTCATGATAGTAACCAGTAAAAAGAAAAACAGGGGTTTTCTTTACCTCAAAAATCGTCGTCGTACCGAACGAAGCCTGCAACACAACCGTCGTCAGCTACAGCTCGTTTGTAAATGACGTCACGTGTATATTTTTAAAGTACACTGCGATTGGTTAAAATGGCGCAGCCCCAGCTGCTATTTCGTCCACTGGATGATCTACTTTTCTCTCTTTCCAAGTTACTCTATTTCTTCACCTTTTTTTATTTTCTCTGCTCTTCCAATCTTCCATATTACCTTGATTTTCATTCTTCTTTTTTGTCACTCTTCATTGTTTGTCCGTCCGTCCTTGACTTAAAATTCTGAATTTTTTTCCCTTAAAATAATGAAAAAGGTTTTTCCTTAACTTTCCAGTCTTTGTATTCATTCACCTTCTTATCGCACATAAAATGTGCCCTTTCTACTAATTTCAATCTCATCCCTCTGTCTTTTTTTTCCTTTCATTTTCTTGACATCGCACTCTTTTCTTTAATTTAAAAACAGCTATCTTACTCTCTCAAACTGTCTTACCTTAATTTTTTTATCTTTCAAACTCTTTTGTTTATGCTTACTATTCCCATAATCTCAACTTTTTAATCTTGTTTATTAATTTTCATAAATGAAATCCTGATCCAAAAATCCCAATCAAGACAAAGTCCATTTATTTACCTGATTTGTATGACATTCACATTTCAATCACATATTGGGTCCTTTCTAAACAAGGGAGAATAAATGAGAATTAGATTGTATGAATGAATGGCTGTTTAAACTCCTACATACCAAAGATGATGTCAGTTGACTTTATGTGAAAAGAAAAACGAGAAGAAGAACCCTCAATGACATTGAAGATTGTGTCAACTCAGCTTTTAAAACTTATACATTACATACAACATAGCAAAGAAAGGATGATTATGACAGCTAGAAACTGTAGCAAATTTTGGATCAAAACATAAAAAAAAACAAGAAACCAAAAATGGAAAGAAAAAACAACTCCATGTCAATTTCAAGAGACAAGGAATTGTGAATGAAATGACATACACAGGCCTATGAAAAGAACACTTAAAAAGAAAAATGGAAATCTGCTTATTTATGTTATTTATATTCAGACTATTGTCCTCAACTTTGTTGTCCTCGGGTATATATTGCAGGGAATTCCAACCATAGCCCTTTATTTAATCTACTGTGGTAGACTGTTCTCATTCTACTGTACCAACTGGATATCATATAGTTCTTATTGTACTTAGTACTGAGTGCAAGTACACACTGCCTGAACTCACAACCACTATGTCACCAAATTCACACACCAGTACTTTTAGCCACTAGACTATTGTCCTGCAGGACAATTTGCTGGAGTAAACTTAGAGCCTTAAACCTTGCTGCTGATCAGGCGATAACTGATGGTTGTCACCAAGAACAAGTCTATTAGGATGAATTATATAATGCTAAGATATATAATATATGGCAAAATAGCAAATGTTACATGTCAATCATGTAAAGAAATACAGCAAATTAGTTCAGAAAGAGTATAAAAATAGACATGACTAGGTAGGACCAATGATAACTGTGCTAATGGTAGAGACTTACCAATTCAAGAAATTGTCTAAGCACAAATCAAAAGCTGCTCAAGAGAATATGAATTAACAAATTATTTTAGATTTTAAATTTAAAGAGATCACTCGATCCATGTCAGAAGACCCGATCTACAAAGAGGATAAGATCTGTCAGTAAATATTGTTGTTAGTCAACAGCAGTGAAATCAAAAGAGAGGAAAAAGCTAGAAAAATATTTGAACTTTAATAGAGAACTGAAAAATTATGGAATATGAAGGTAATCATTGTAGTCATCCTTCTATGTAATAAATGCAAATTTCACTGTGTCACACTTTTTCAACTTTACTCCTAGAGGCCGTAGCCCAACATATCATACCATTTTGGAATCAGGGCAACTCTGTGAGCAAATTATAAACATTCTGAGCCAGATCCAGATCTGCAATCCTGAAATTTTGGATTCCCAAGTTTTCAATGCTGCAATTGTTTTTTTACATGATTTTTTGTGACAAATATTTTTGTACAATAACAATTTTTATAACTTGGAAATAAATTTGGGAATAATTGAAATTAATTGCAAAATCCAGTGAAAGTCAACCATAAAAATCATTGTTTGTATGGAAAGTAAGGACCTAGATACATGAAATTGTCTTTAAATTAAGTGGCAGCAGAAGAATTATCATTGAAACTTTAAAAGATAAGTTTAAATATCAATGCAATGCTTAAATACAGCAATCAATTTTGAGTTCTGTAGTTTATTGTTGTCACATCTACTCTTCCCTACCTATTGTAATGAAGGCCAATCAAGAGCCTCTTCAGGAGCTATCTTAAATGCTGCTCGATAGAGTAGCTTTTAAGATAGTATTGGTATATATTAAACAGTCCAGAAGAGTGTTGCAAAGCTTAGAAGAATTAGAAATCTGAAAAGCAATTGAAATCCTCCAGATGAAAACATTACTAAAATCTGTTAGAATGGTAAGGAGAAAGAGAGATCTGGTATATTGAAGAGACTTGCTGACACTTGATCTCTAGTGAGAGCCACTAGATATTATTGATATGGAAATTCAATTTCAGTAGTAGACTATAGTAGTAGCAATATGCATATTCAGTTCAATGGTGCCTGGTAGTTGTCACCAGAGATTGGCATCATCATTATTGTAGTCATCATGATCATCATTATCATCATTAGAAGAAGAGAAAAGATAGAACTGTTAAAGTATTAAGCATAACATTTACGTTTTTTTTTTTTAAATAACTTTTTCCAAATATTGACAAACAAAACGACCAACAATTAAATTTATATAATTAAAGCAGATATACCTCTTTATTTCTTTCCAGTCCAAGCTTAAGCATCTTTCTTTTAGGCCCAACATTAAACATCTTTCTTTAAGGTCCAAGCCTAAAACAATAATTCTCTACAGGCACATAGCCACTCTATTTGCATACTTTTAAAATTAACAGTACCACAATATGAATATCAATGTACAGTTTTAGTGATAAGTACTAAAATGTTTCCAACAAAAGGTAACAGGACACATATCAGTCAAGAATACAATTCCTTTACATATTGTAATGTGGCAGAATATTTACAACATTTTACAAACAAGCCAAAAGTTTATTAGACAATATGATTGTTGGGATTTTCAGTTTGTATATCTCAGTTGTTCTTTATACAAAAAGGTGCAAAAACATTTCTTTGCCTAACAAAGAAGGAATTCCAAACTAAATTCTAATGTTTGCTCAGATTTTAGGAAGTGGCTCACCAAATTAGATTTTAGGAAGTGGCTTAGCAAATTAACTCAAATTGACTTTGATTTTTAAGTATTTTTTAGCTTAAGCCAACTATAAATTTTTGTAAAATTTATCTCCCTATCTCAGATAAAAAATACTGATAGGAATTGAAGAATTTATTACTTATTTTCAAATGTACACAAAATAATCTAAATAATACATATTAATGAGATATATTCAATTTATTGTTATGAAGTTGTGAATAAAAAAATAAAATATGAAAATATATAAACAAAAAAAAGAATTAAAATTAAAATAAGGCATTTGCTTTCCTTTAAAACCCATATCTCTCTCTCTCTCTCTTTCTCTCTCTCTCTCTCTCTCTCTTTCTCTACCCTTCTCTCTATATACTTCTTTCACATCTAATGAAAAGACAACTCCCAAATAAAAAAGAGGAAGAAGAAAAGACTGATTATGGCTGCAAAATAGCAGATGTTTGTTAAACTATGGGTCTAATCATTGCAACTAGAAATCTACCAAAATAAGAGAGGCTAAGCACATAACTTCTGTTATAAACAAAAAGTGAGAAATAAAAGAACACCAGAAAATAAAAGAATTTTGACCAATCAGAAAAAACAAAAAGACTTTTGATGTTAGCCAAAGCTAAGCTTCAAGCCAGTAGTCTGGAGACCTTCCTTAAGGGATATAAACAGAAGATGGGCAGAAAAAGAGAAGAGACCACCAGAGAAACCAGCCAAGCATGTCACATGAAAAAGTTAAATGGTCATTTGCTACCCTTTTGAGAGCCAAGAAAACACAGCAGATTAATGTCTGGAACAAGTTCCAAAGTAAACACACTCTTGACTGCTAGCAAGGTCCAAATTGTAAACTATCAACTACCAAGCTCAACAGACTTTTGCCAACCAGAATTACAAGGAACTCATCAAATAAATAAACATATATTATTTGTTTATACCTTTGATTCTGTTTGTTTATTCCAAAGTTCTTGATAAATAATACAAAGAACCTTTGGTGCTTTATCATACTGGTGATCCCAACATAACAAGAATGAGATAAAAATTATTCAAATGTGTTTGCTTCATGGCTGAAGTATTGAATACTTGAAATCAGTGCCGATGATCAGGTTGAAGTATAGATAAAATCTAAAATTTTAAATGCTAATTTTCAAGTCTGAAATTAATTAGCAATTTAGTCTGTCCCTATACAAATAACATTTGCTATTCTACAGCATCTTGCCTATCTAAGCTTTCTACTGGAATAATTGATGCAATACAATCTTTTTACAGCTATTTCTCACTATTTCACCCTGTCACACTATATAAATCTTAACTAATAAAAAATATGGCAGACAAGTACTGGAATTAAAATGATTTATTGTTAAAGAGAAGAACCCTAGAAAGAACAGGAGTTATGCCCCTTATTTTGTGTGTATAGTACACAGTAAATATAAGAAACCAACACTCAGTTTAAGCAGACTAATTTCATTGTCCAAACATTGCATTAAATCCCCATACAAAAAACTGGTTTCTGGAAATGTTGTTATTGTTAGAGAAAATCAGAAATGACTTAGCCCTTTCATTGGACGGATTAATTTGGCCACTATCAAATTGTAAATGGTCAACACATGAGTTCAGAAAGACATGTCATCACAAGAGATAATGTCAATAAAATGTAACAATATCAAGATAAAAGTGCATTATTTTACTAATATTTTGTCTATATGACTTTGAGCAGCTATTTTTGTATTTACAAAAGAAACATGAAAACAGCAAAACCCTATATTTTTTAATTTTAAGCATAACCATAAGTATTATTTTAGTTGCACTTTCAAGATCATAATTGACATATGCTTCAGATTCTGTTAAAAAATACTAAAATGGAGTGTGACTAGTATCATATAAGCCAGTACTACATGGTCAGGTCATCAGCTTACCCCACCAGTCTTTTCTGGTAAGGAGGTGGCTAGACACCAACAGGATTAAAAGCAAAACCTGTCAAAGGGTGTATGAACTTTTAGGGTCAACAGCCATCTAGCACAATGTGGTAGATTGGGCTCTATAGATATGGATGTATCTAGTTTGATGATGAAATGGCATTGCTAGACAAAGGGCTTCCTAGACATTGGGTGTGGTCTGACCTGGATAGGAAGGGGTTCCACCAGATCTACTTATGCAAGATATGCTGCTACATATTAATGATTTATCTCTCTAGCTTTCAACCTAGATATGTGGAGGGAATTGGTCAGGTGTTCAGCTGTGCAGCAATCCTATGATCACACTTGGTCATGTGATTGATAATCATGATAATGATGGCAACTGAAGAAGTTTTGAAGTGGTATTGAACAAAATGGTTTTAAAGTGACGGTTCAGTTTACAACATACGTATAATTATTTATGATTTTACAACATACGTATAATTATTTATGATTTATGACATTGATTATGATCTTGATTTGGTAACTATATTGTCTGAAGAGTAATCTGTTAAAACCAGAATAGATGGTACTCTGAAGGTGCAATATCTGATGAATATGGCAGATGAGTGAAAACAGTTTAGATTCCATAACTGAAGTAAAAGACTTTTGCATGAAAATGCATTTTTCTTATTTTTCTGATTTATTTAAATATGGCATTCATTTCTTTCAGAAATTTTTCATTTTTGAGAAAACATAAGTTGATTGCCAAAGTTCAATTTAATGTGTGAATTGAATGTAAACTTGAGCCATGATTTTGTGTCCATTTACACAAATATAGCTGCAAAAGTGTATTTTTTTTTTTGCCATTGTTATAAAAAAAAACAGAAGAAAAGAGTTTCTTAAATTCAAAATAAATATCAATTTTATTCCAACTGGATGTTTTGTTATTCTGTTCTTTTACATTTTTTGTGATTTTATACCTTTCTTTATGTTAAATGGATTTTGCCATATTTTTATTCATATTTGCATAAAGAAGTTCAAAATCTGAATCTAATATCATATTCAATGCACATTGGCAGTTATAAATATACACCTAAAGTTAGGGTTCAGTTTGTCATTATACTTATATTGTAAACTCAACCCCAACTTTAGGACAACTTAATTCTACCATTTTAGAACTTAATTTTTCTAAAAGAAAATAAAAATGTAAAGTCTGTTACTTGAGCTAACTGAATCAACCTAACATATTTTTGAAAAGTACATAGTGTCATTTTATAGAAAAATTTTGTTTCAAACTTTGCTAAATTTATTTCTGAAATAATTATTCATAAATTATGCTAATCTTTATATTCTATTATATTAAGGTTATTTAGCATAGCTTCAATGCATTGGCACATTTAAACTATGCTGTAAACAATTCATCTGTAAGAGATAAGCCATGTAACAAACTATTCTCTGACATGTAAAGCAGAGAGGTACTACTGAAGAGATACAAGGACACCTTAAAAAGAACCCCATCTTCTATGATGTCAACTACTACCAGTTGACAAAAGAAGCAGTCAACAAGGATGATATGACAACATAAGATTGACAAGGTAACATTTTTTTTAACCAAGAGCAAAAGAGAATCTCTGACACTGTAAAAAGTTCCGTCTGGTTGCTAGAAATTCTCCTGCAATCACTACTAGTCGTCAGAGGACTTTCAACTAATGAAGAAATCTTCTGTAGGGGAGTTATAATTCTGTGTAAATAATTATAAACCCTACTAACATTTATATATATATAAAAATACTTGTAAAAATGAGAATCAGCAAGACGTGGAAACAACAAAATGAGTATTATTTATTATCTGGTTGTCATGTGGTGCTGAAGATGTGAGACACAGTAATACTGAGTAAAATTGTGAGTTTGGGGTCAAATGTAGATCAAATATTGTTCAGAATCCAACAGAATGATAAAATAAAGAATAAGTGTATACAGTATTTCTCATAAGTCTTTTTTATAGATGTGTGTAATGAGTGTTCAGATAATTTAGTTAGAAAATACAAGAAGTGTCTGAGGTTTTCTTACCTTGAATTTTTGTTGAATACTAAGATATAAATATATAAATTCAAGGTAAGAAAACCTCAGATACTTCTTGTATTTTTTAACTAAATTAAATAACAAGGGTGATTGGGCTCTCTTACCTTGAGGTAGCAACTGGTCTAGAAGAAGTAAAAATACTGAATTAAAAAACCAGCCTGAAAAGAGATAGGCTCTATCAGGCTATCATGCCATAGACACATCATTGCTGTTATGGCTGCAGTACATGTGGTGCTCCTACAACCCCAGTGGGTTAAGAAATGTGTGATGTGACATGACAATGAAATGGTAATAGCACAATACTAACTTATTTGACATATCACTTCTTATATTTTGGAATTTTATATCTATAAAACATTGAAAGTAATCAAGAAATACTTTGACACTATTACATTGTATGGTGTTATTGTCTTAAAACTACAGAAAATCACCTTGAAAATAATCCTTATCATAACCATCCAGTTGTATTTGTGTCACCAAATGGAAAATAACATGCAAGCCTACAACACATGATCCATTCTATTTTTTAAACATGTTCTATTTGTTTTCATGAAATTCACACAATAAAGTTTAATTGATTTATTTTGTAGATTCAGTAAATATCATTTTCTGCATAGACAAATGCAAATAGACTGGCAAGCAGACAAGTCTAAACAAATAGGTTTACACGTAGACACATAAGAAGAGTGATTTACTAAGTAAGTAGCTGAACAGACAGATTATTAAGTACACCATTTGACAGGTAGTTATGTAGGTTGGGAAAAGGAGAAAAGATCTGATAACTAAGTCAAAAGACTATTTGTTACTTAAGTAAATAGACTACCAACAATGTAGATATCCTGAAGATATCTATAATGTGAGTAGTATGTTTTTGGATTTTTTTTATTTTTGCTAGCATGAGCTTGAATTATCTTACCATCTTCTGTTGTAAAAATACTTTACAGTGCTGAACAACAACCTCAGGAGCTTTCAATACCATTTGCAGAAGATAGGTAAATAATAACTTGAATAAATAAAGACTAAAGGAAAACTTATCTTAGCCAATTTTTGTCTGAATTTCTGGGATGAAGAGTTATCACTATTTATATTTGAACTATATATAGTGTTTTTTTTAACAAGATTAAGAATTGGTTTAAGAATTTTGTAACATAGAAGTTGTGAGTTCAATCCCTGTGGCAGACAGTATTTACTTGCACTCACTGTGAACAGGTGAGCAATAACTGAACAGTATTAAATACAATAATAACTAGACAATATCCCTAGACATGAGCAGTGGAACGAGAACAGTCATAGATTAAATAAAGAGTCCGGTTCAGAATTCCCTGTAGGTTACTCAGATCGATATACACCTGAGAAAGGCTGGAGGGCATGACTGAAACGCTATGATTAAAACAACAAAGATGAGGACAATAGTCCAAATATAAATACTCTAAATATTTATCTTAGCCAACATGTTTCATCCTTTGATGAACTTTATCAAGGCAAATAACTTGAATATTTGAACTGAAATAAAACAGGGCAAAATTTAATTTATTAGAGATAAAATGGTCTTTCAGTTGTTTTGTTTTTTTTGCAGTGATGTTCACCCTGTACAAGATCTGGGGGCAACTCAAGGTAGAGTGTTACAGAGTAATAGGCACAGATTATGCAGATAGGTGGGGAAGATAATAGTTAACATGGGTTAAGATTGTAGTGATCAGGGAAACATCCTCTTGGGAGTGGGTTCCACAGTGGGTTCATGGGAAGAGTCTGCTTTAATGGAACTTATTACTCAACAATGGAATATGAAGGGAATGAGGGTGGTTTGCTACAGTAGGTGTGGCATGGTGGGTCTAGCCATGAAGGTTAGAACTGGTAAAACCAAAGAATTCAGTTCGTCCAAGCACTTTCCATGGTAGTAGTGATAGAACAGTGAGGCTTGCCAAATCCTATCTGTGAGAGAGGGATTGCAGGGTGGGAAATAATTTGTCATCTACAAGTTAATGCTTTTGGGTCTATTGAGATTGGAAAGTGGGGACTGGGTGGCTCCTGTCCAAATATGATAGCAGTACACTATTTTAGGCTTGATTTGGTTTTAGTAAAAGTAGGGGATAGCATGTGGAGTCTGTTACTTACTGGAGCAGTACAGGGAACTGACCATTTTTTTCTGCATCTTTAGAGATAGATCATATAAACAAGTTTCATTTAAGGTCTGGGGTTAGTTTAAGGTCTCTTAAGGTGCAGGGCCACTCCAAGGGGACATCTATTCATCATGACTGGGGGTACTTCAGAGTCTCATCGGCGATGATAAAATGTAACTATTTTAGCGGCATATCAAGTGCTATGGGTTATTTAATGCTGAAATCTAAATATTTTGTACAGAATTTTATTTTATTATTTTTGGGGGTATAGATAATAATGTTTTTAATGTTACAAGTATAACTAATGAGAACAGTCATAGATTAAATAAAGGGTTCAGTTCAGAATTCCCTGTAGGTGACCCAGATCAATGTACACCTGAGGAAGGCTGGAGGGCATCACTGAAACACTATGATAATAACAAAGATGATAGTTCAAATATAAATAGTGTAAATAATTATCTTAGCCAACATGTTTCATAGGAGAGAAGAGGTGAATTCCTACCCCCTTTCCCAATGGTAGTTGCACATAAGTGAATATAACAAACACAGCTGAAATTAGAACTTGGCTCTCTGATTTACAATTCTGAGACATTATTCATTGCACCACCTGCACATCCAAGCTTAAAGCCCCTGGTATTACCAAGCAGTCACTCATTTCGTTACTGACCAGGCTTGACATTGCTTAACTTTGGTGATTGTATGGGAACTGGTGCTTAATGGGATGTTCTCTCAATTGTGTCAAAACTCACAATGATACTTGTTGTTATTAATGCAATGTTTTTATGTCTTTTATTCTCAATATTCATATCACCTGTAAAATTTGCTTGAAATCATATTAGAAGATTATTAGGAAAAATAATGAGTAGTGAGTCCTGATAAAAAATAAAATATATAAACAAAAATAAAAAGAATTAAAATTAAAATAAGGCATTTGTGCTTTCTTTTAAAACCCTTATCTCTTTCTTTCACTCTCTAAACTTCTCTTTCTATACTTCTCTCAACCTACAAGAAAGCAACCCTCAAATAAAAAGAGGAAGAAGAAAAGACTGAACCCAGTCAAAACACTGGAAATTTATGGAAGAGTTACTTAATTATGACTGAAAAATACCTAAAATCAGGAAAGCTCCAGACATTACTTCCATTACAAAGAAAATGAAAAAGAAAGAAACACCAGAAAATAAAATAATGTGGGCAATTAGAAAAACTGACACATTTTAATGTTCATGCCAAATTCTCAAGCCTATTCAAAAAGGATAAAAGCCTGAAATGACACCAGGAGAGACAGACCAAAAGAACACAGCAATGCATAACACATGAAGAAAAAATTAAGAGGTCCTCTGCTACTTACATTTCCATTCTGTTCAGGATGAAGAGAAAACACAGCAGACTGACATCTGACCTAATTTCTGACATTACTACTACCCCTATCATGGTCTGACTTCCAACTACAAAAAAGGACATTTCTTAAGACTCCTATCAATATCCATCTTGTTAATGACATTTTGCTATGCCGAATAGCAAAGGACTCACTGATCACTTTAAAGTAAATAAATAAAAACATATTATTTATTTTAAACCCTTGAGTCAGTTCATTTTAGTTCCAAAGTTTCCAATAAAATAACTATCCTACAACCTATCCACATGGGTAATGTTCTGAAATGATTCCATATGCCACAAATGCAGGAGGACCTTCAAGATTAATGAGATATCAATCTAAAGAAAAGAATTAATTTTATAATTAGCTTTCTAGGTCAGTCTACTAATCATTAAAAAAAGGAAAGTAAAAAAATCTAATTTTTTAATATATTTTTGTTAGATTTTCAAATATTTCAGAGATGCTGTCAATGCAATGAGAAATTTTATTTTTATCTCTAAGATGCAAAATTGTAATAATCTTTTAAAAATGCTGTTGCATGTTATAACTCATTGAAGCAAACCATTATGCAATTTATTAACATTGTTTATCCATATATGACTGACCAAATATATGCCATTGTTTATAACTGAATCTTAATGATACCAAATAACCAGGAAAGGATATATGCAACTGAAGTTCAGGCATTATGGCAGCTTCCATTTTAAATTAGAGTTTTTTTTTTTAATTTTTCATCAAGAGATAATTTAATTTCAATACAACTAGGCACAGACTTACAGGAGGCTTTTCAGGCCATTCTGAAGTGGATAGACAGGTGAATTTAATCCTTATGGTGGTTTAGAAGTCAACAGCACTGGTGGGAGGCCAATATCTATTTACAATACATTTTATATTTTTTAGCAATTTGATTTCTTTCAGTTTCCATACAAATGACTAAAACCAAATAGTCAAAAGTAAAAAGGCTTCTACTACATAGCCTGATTTTATATTCACTACCTGGATATATACTCTATCACATTATATTATATATGACAATATTTTTGCAGTAAACATCCTGTTATGAAAATAAACTATATCCGGCAGCAAGGCCTCTGATCAGGAGATTTAGGGTAGTGTGGAACAACCTCTTAATTGCTGTTGTCCCACCAGGTGATAGAACCTGTTAGGGTTCCAGCTATGGGCAAATAGTTAACCCCCAAGCTGGGGTCAAAACACTATGAAAGTGTAGAAATATATTTTTATAGTGAAGGTGTCAGCAATAAATTTTAATAGTAAAACATAACCAGCAATACATTTTTGTAAAAATAATTTTTTTTAATATTATTAGTAATACATTTTTGTAAATAAAAAAAATATTACCATCAATACACTTTTTGTAAGGAAAAAAATATTACTAGCAATACATTTTTGTAAAAGAAATTACTAATGCTACTAAGAAAATCAAATTTCAGAATTAAATGACCCATAAGGAGTTGATATGCTGCAAAACAAACAAAGCAAAACAAACAAACATGTCTTTGCAATAAAATTGGTATTAATTAACTGATGTTGGCAAAAATCTTCAGTTATAGTTATATCAGTAAGATATAATATGAATTTCAGCTTATAATATCTAAGCTTACTCAAAATATTGATGATAAATTGTTTTGGAGGTGTCGGGTTTTATTATTCAAACAAAGTGCAATATAAATTTTTATTTATAGATAAATTTGAAAGATTCAATCAATAGAAATATGTTTGATTAACAGAATATCCCATATAACTGAATAAATTATTTTATCTTAAATTTTAATATGGACTCCTTGATCTTCTATAGTCTTCATCATCTTTCCCTTACATTTTGTTAACTTTTCTACACTTAATATGGGACAGTTCTCACTGTTTCCCACAGATCTTCTTTGCTTGAATACCATTTTCCATTCTCATATAAATCTCTTTTAATGATACACCATAATGTGGAGAGAGTGGTAACCATTCCATTAATTTGATAAATTTGAAACCTTTCTTTTTGGTAAGGTGAGCAATAGTTAGCTTTGTTAAATATGAAAGAATATCTTACATGAATATACTTTTTAGCTAAAAGCTTCTTTACCTCTCAAAAAACGTATTATCCCCAAAACGTATAATAATTCTCTGCATTTATCTTGATCCATCATCAACTTTGAAATTTTACTGTCTCTAATATTAGTCTAAAACATTCTTTCACTACTGTTTGATTGTCTACTAAGTTTTGTTGGTTGGTTGTTTTCTTGAAGAACCCAACCCTGAGACAAGCCATCAGCTTCATCCAATGTAGCTCTACATACATCAGTAAAAAAAATAAATGTTGAGAAATCAGTTTTCATGCACTTCTCTTCATGATGATTAAAGGTGGTAATTTGAATGATTTCATGTGTTTAGTCAATCTTCTTAAAATAAAATTCTGTATCTTTTCTCACTGTTTCCATTCACAACACCAGATTCTTCAAATAGTTTCTTGCTGGTCAATTCATTTTTCTGGCTTTTTAACCTTATTAACTTTTTAATTTTTCTCAGATCTCTTTTAGTAACATTCTTAAAGCCAGTTGTTTTTCTTATTTTGTCTATGTTTTTAATATATTTTTAGTTGTTTTATGATTTTTTCAACTTTTTTTACAATTTCCAAAGTCCTTTTCCCATCACTCAATAGCTATAAAATATCTTTCATATGACCCATGACAATCTTAAAATATCTAAAATTTAAAAAAATATCAATAACTATGCTGTTATGTATATGTTTAAAATATGATCTCAATTTGCATCAGAAATCTGATACTAAATAAGTTATAAATATTTCTAATAAAAACAGATATTATAAGCTGAATGGCATATTGTGTAATTATTATATAAATAGAAGAATATCCGGAAAACTTTACCAACATTGCTTGTTTAATAATAACTTTATTGTGAAAACATTGACTTGCATAATGAAATCTTATACAGTGTATATTGTCTGGAGGTGTAAACTGTAAGACATCATTTGCATAATGGATTTTTCCAAAAATGAAAGTTCATCTAACTTCTTTATGAATGGACTCTTCTACTAAAATTGTAATTAATAAGATTTTCTATCTTGTGAATGGGGAGACTTTCACAGTCTTTTCTACTCTTTTTATTATTACATTTAATTCAAAGAACAATATACTCATCTCTCGAAAATGTTACCTCCCCATTGCACAAATAGAAGGAAGGTCACAGTCAATTCCTGATGCCTAGAGAAATGTTGAGGGAGCTGAGTAATTTTTGTTACTAATTCTATATTTACATGGGATTTCCACTTTAAATATGGCCTTGTGCCATACTCTATTCAAGACGAGGTACATATATGGAGCAAGCTGCCTGCTTATTCAATATGCTCTTATCCATTATAAATGTTTTTGTCTTTTTTAAATTTGACCTTTTTGTGAGGTCTTTCTATTTCTGCAGGACTGCCAAGGATTTTTATAAACTGCTGACAAGAATTTACCTGGACTAATACAGTTGACCAGATTTTGCTGACCTACTACAGTAAAGGCAGCATTGTTTTATGTATTTATTTATTTTCCTTTAAGAATATGGATGTTAACAAGGCTATGAAAACCTAATTTAGAAATTCTCAGAAAGAGAATTCTAAACAGAGAAAAATAGGAACTAAAAGAAAAGGATAAAAAAGAAGAAAATGAAATGACAACAAATCAAGGAACACCGATGGAAACAAGAACTGATTTCCTCAAATTAATTGGAATTTTCCACTCACTTCTTTAATTAATGTTGTGAAATTTGAGCAACAAGCCAAGCAATGTACACACCTAGTAAAAAAATAATGGGTTGCTAGTTGATCTACCTAATTAAAGACCCTCAAGAAAAAAATTGATTATCTTCATGGTTGATAGGAATTTCAAAAAGACTGTCAAATCCCCAAAAGACTACATGATTAATCAAGTAAATGTCACCGGCTGTAAATAGTGTAGATTTCTCATTTGGGGCATCCTATTGCCTTAACCAAAAAAGATCATCAGAATTAAAAAAGCTTTTTTTGGGAATCAAGGTTATGATATATGATAGCCATTACTATATCTTGGGTAATCATTTGGCTGTGCATTTACTTCCATTAGAGGAAATTGTCGAAGTGAATCTCAACTGTATACAGGAGAAAGTTTTGACCTCATGATAAACAAGAAAGCTTTCTTCATTCCTAGTTTCTTAGATGATGAGAAAGCTGCCAGAAAAAGGCCAGCATGCTGGTACTGTAAAAGAGATTGGATGCTTCTCTACAGTTTGTCCATGGAAGAAGGTTAAACAATGAGATGCCCTTCCATGGAAAAGGCCTTACCTACCACCTCTGACTGGAAAAAGTTAACTAGACATCAGACCACACCTTCTTTCCAGATCTCACTGGCACCAAAAATGTCACAGCACCACAGTCTGAAGGAGAATGGCAAATTGTAGGAAAAGGCAGAAATAAGGCCCAAATGACTGTGTTTCATTCTTTTTTGGACACCATATTTAATGGCACAATCCCAGATGAGAAAAACAACAGTTGGATGTGAATAAGGTAAAAATTTGTGGTGGGTATGTCAGTTTGGCTTACAAGCAGAATCTCCTAAGTTTAAAGAAAAACTTGAATGTATAAAAGAATAGGCCACCAGAAGTGACTACCATTTCCATTACCCTGTCTTCATCAAAACAGTTAATACATCTGCTACTACTGCAACTCCATCCAGACAGCCAGCACAAAAAATCTAATTTCTCCATTCCTAGAATCATCCCCTCCCAGAAACATACATTTTTTCATTTAGGCAGGACCAGAATTAATCATAATAATTAATAATATTAATAATTAATAATAATGATTTGAGGTAAGTTCAACTTCAGACATACCAAACAATTAATAGGATTGATGACAACTTCATATTCCCTAAAGATTTTTATAATTTTTTCTTATATGCCTTATATATTCTTCTTGGGGGGAACTTGCTATTAATACATTATTAATATATGTGAAGATGAATTCCAGTTCAAACATAGTTCATGAATCACTCAAATTACTGTGCCATGTTTCTCAATCCAAATGGACACAAATAAATTCAAATGGTACAAAAGGCATTGTAATAGGAGTTTCAGAAGAGCTCTAATGAGATTTGGTGATGTACTCTGATTAGGTCAAACCTAGTAAATTGTGTTTTTCTGTAAATTTATGAGGTTACATCATGAATATGAGATGTAGGGTATCTATCCGGTTTTGTCATGTAATTCAGAGCACTGTGTCTACATGCTCATCAAATGTTTTGGAGTGAGTAGGGAGGCTTATAAAGTGGAGAAGTGCAGTTACTATTGGACAACTGAATGATACCTAAATCCAACATTTGCTTAAATTCATCATTCACTATTTTTCGATTTTTCAACACTAAATATCTAGGGTGTGCATGAACAGGTGATCAAGTTGTGATCGAATGGTGTGTTATATTGACATAAATCTAGAGCATTAAAGGAAGATGTTGTTCTCCTTGAAAACTCTTTTATTCCTGTTGTTGCTATTTCAGGGCTTAATTTCACCACTGACTGTACAAAACAAATTTAATGTTCATCATTAGATCATATAATCTCTTTTTATGCAAGTCTCTCCATAGGTTAAAATATTACAAGAAATCTGTACCCAGTATAGATGAGAACTCTCCAAAAAGATTTTCTTCAAAGACCAGTATTTAAATCTAGGCATTTATGTCTGTGAGTATTGATTTCCTGCCTCTTAGGTCAATTTCCTGGGATCTCTTTTCTGGTCCTTTAAAATGGCTGGAACTATTGCAACTTGGACACCACTATCAACTAAAAAGTTTAGTCTTGTGTACCATGAAATATGTATAACAGGTAACTTTTCACAAAATGGCCAACATCACTTATATGCTAACATTCTAGTTTTTATGCAACCTCATAGCTGTTTACCATAGTTGTGATACCAACAGAATAGGGAGGGACCACTAGACGTGCTTTGGCATTGACCGCAGATCAGGAAACTACAACATGCTAATGTCTCTATGTTTCTTGTAAGGGCCTTAACTTGTTGGATCAGCTTGCTGCTAACCTTAGTGAATGTGATCAGTGTATGTTTTTCTGCCACATTAGTATTTGTGATAGTAGCAGTATTTAGTGTAATGTCCAATATTTTGTCAACAATTTTTGTAATTTTGTCATGGAAGGAGCTGTCACCTAAACTGTCTGAAAGTCTGAGAACAAACAATACAAAATATATAGTCACATGACACTACATAAGTTACGTGAGCCGTTATTATAAAAGCAGCATCAAATTCAAAAACTCTCTCCCCCACTTAGATTTTCATATAGCAAATATGACATGAACAAAATTAAGCTAGGAAATTATTTCAGTGACTTACTTTCTCCTAAAATTTGTTGCACCCATTCACTTTACACACTTTTAAACATTTGATGTCAGTCTATCCTCCTATATGGCAGTGAATGCTGAACAATCTCCCCAAAGATGAAGAAGAAATTTGAAGCAACAGAAATATGGTTCTACAGAAGGATACTGAGGATACAATGGACTGAACATCGGAGCAACAACAAGGTTTTAGAGGAAATGGAAACAAAAAGGAAACTTATACTTAACATCAAGAAGAGACAGTAGAAATTTCTGGGGCACATAATGAGAAATGATAGCTTAAGAAATTTGATACTCACATGACAGATTGAAGGCAAGAGGGACAGAGGAAAACAGCACATAACATACTTGCTGTGCTTAAGTAAATGGATGGTAGAATAGGGTTTAGGAACAATAACAAAAAGATCAAATTTATTAAGAGCTACAAAAGACAGGAAATTTTGGAGACATAGTATCATGTGACTACATATCAAAGAAGAGTAACATCCTACATGCTTTATTCATCTTATCCACATGTGTATGTGAATATTATAGGAATAATTGGTAGAATAATATGAAAAGTACTATTAGTTTGTTTGCTACTAATTATAATTGACAACACAATCTAGATCAATGGTTCCCAACTGTTTTTTGGCCATGCCCTACCAGTGACATATAAGTCCATATAATCCAAAAAGTGAACTCCTATTCATGTGGAGGAATCCTAAAAGCCATTAACTTGGTCTAAACAAGCTTCCAAAGAACATGTCAGCCATGAAAGATGTTGCGGATTCCGGGATGAAATCCGGTATCAAATAATAACAAACACCAAGAATGAATATAGGAAATAAATGTATTAACGTAATAATACAAACTGGTAATACAGGTTAGTAGTTCCAGGAATGCGGGGTTAGTAGACAAATATATATATATATAGTCTTTGGTATTGACATATCGCTGTATGACTTCTTACTGAGTCTAAGTACACGTTACTATGACTCTTGCCGCTATGTTATTCTACTGACCGACTCTGCTCTATTACTACTACTATTGCTTGACTGTCCAAACGTTCTCCCGGGTATTCGCTGGTAGTAGTATATGTATACCTTGGGTGAGTCCATTTGTGTAAGCAGGGGAGATCCCTCAACACCCTCCTCCTTAAATCCCTTGGGGGGGTTGTATTTTTTTCTCTTATGGTCGATAATCAGAGGTTCGGTAGATTTCCTCTTCCTGTTTGACCTTCTAATTTCTGTGTCTTCCTGAGGTCTTTGAATCTCATTTTGTATTTGGTCAATATGTATTCTGTGGGTACTTTTCACCTTGTACTGTGTACATCACATTTCCTAGTCTGTTAATTATTGTACCAGGTTCGAATGATCTCTTGAGTATTATAAGTGTATGCTGGTTTTTGTTCTTGTTCGGCAATAACTTATCACACACAGACCGTATTCTGCGGGCAAACGGCACGTTTAGCTTCTTTTTTACTGCTGGTTGGACCTTTTCTTTTAATTCAATTCTAGCAGCAACTTGTTACCTCGTCCCAAACCGCTCGTGAATACTTCTGGGAATTGATTATGTAATTCTTCCTTTAACTTTGTTGCTTCTGATGGTTCACACTTTATCTTTTTACAAAAAGAACTGATAGGTAAATCCCATACGTCAAACTTTTGTATCCAGTCTGTGCCCACCAGATTTTCTGTATCTTTCATTACGAATATCTTGAATTTTTAATTTTTCCGTGGAATTTCACATTTAAGATCACTTCTCCTTCGAATTTTATACGCTTCCCTGTCACTGACTTAGCAATTTTCTGCGTATGTATCATGGTCGGTCTATTAAGTTTTCTCCATGTCTGTAGGTTAATTATCGTTAAATCCAAACCTGTGTCTAGTTGTAATTTTATCGTTTTATTTAAAATTTCAAGTTCCACATATTTTCTTATGTTAATATTGTCTTCGTCGTGCATTCTAGTAGCTCTTATCTTACTAGTAATTTTTCTGTTCCTACATTGGGATGCCTTGTGACCCATTTTTCCACACGCTAGACATTTTTTATATTTAAAATAACAATCCTTATTCCAGTGTAGTCCTCCACATCGATAACATGCAGATGGTGTGGGGCTTATATTTGCTTTGATTTTTGTCATAATTTGTCCTATACGTTATAATTTTTCCATTATTATAGAATTTTTGTTTTCTTTCCAGGGAGGGTGAAAATCTTTTTTCATTATTATAGAATTTTTGTTTTCTTTCCGGGGAGGTTGAAAAACGTAAACTTTTGTTCAACTTACGTAAATGTGCTACTCCTGACTCCTCGATATCCTTCAAGTCTTTCTTTATACTTAGGAATTTTTGGCAGTCTTCTGATAATTTTTGTAGTGTTAATCCAGGCTCATTTTGCAGTTTTGAAAGCATTCTTTTGTACATTTCACTATCCTTAGCTGAGACTAACCCTTGTACAAAAATAAGACACATGAAATTGTCCAGAGTTAATTCTGCCAACTTGAAGTTGTCACAATGTTTGTTCACAATTGTGGCGAATGTGGAATAGTCCTGATTTTCGTCCTTTACGAGGTTAAGACATTTCCACCTTTTGCGAAATAGTGACGTCTTTGGACTGAAAAGCTCTGTAAGGCATGTAACAGCTTCATCAAACATTAACTCATTTGTCTTTTTTGGCAAGATGTAATCCACAAATTCTGTGTATTCTTCTGTACCTAATTTTCTGAGTAACAGACGTAGCTTCTTTGCTTCTGTCCAGTTTTGACAATCGATGTTGTAGATGTCTTCATAACGTCTGAAGTAGTGCCTGAAATTTTTATCCTCTTCTAGGGAGTAATTGAATGTTTCTATCATATTCCACACTGTGTCTTGGGAAAAAGTCGCCTCTTTTTCAATATTTTGTTGTTTGTTACCCGCTATCTTTAATATTAGTTATGGAGTTGCAGTTGTCTTTCTTCATTTTGCATTTGCATTTGTAGTAATTGCTTTTGCCACTTCTCTTCCATTCTTTCTTGGAATTGCAATTGCTGTTCATTTTGGTATTTTACAAGTTCTACTAAAATACATTTAAAATCCTCCATGATAAGAGTGTTACGAAAACTCGATTTTCCATATTTTAATCCTTGTAAGTCTTTGTCACCAAGTTGTTGTGGATACTGGCAAAAAATAGCAATTTTTTCTTTTGAGTCTCCGAGAAGTGCAAATTCTTGTCGCCCAAGCTGTTGTGGTGAGAAGAGAGAAATTTTTTTTCCGTGTAGGTCCCAATTTCTCATCACCAAGTTGTTGTGGTCGGCAAGGGAGAATTTTTCTTCATTTTCCTTCCGTGTGAGTTCGAAATTCCTCGTCGCCAAGTTGTTGTGAACAACGAGGGAGAATTGTTTGTTTGTTTTTCCCCTGTGAGTTTGATATCCTCGTAGCCAAGTTGTTGTGGATTCCAGGATGAAATCCGGTATCAAATAATAACAAACGCCAAGAATGAATATAGGAAATAAATGTATTAACATAATAATACAAACTGGTAAACAGGTTAGTAGTTCCAGGAATGCGGGGTTAGTAGAGAAATATATCGACGTATCGCTGTATGACTTCTTACTGAGTCTAAGTACTTGTTACTATGACTCTTGCCACTACGTTATTCTATTGACCGACTCTGCTCTATTACTACTACTACTGCTTGACTGTCCAAACGTTCTCCCGGGTATTCACTGGTAGTAGTATATGTATACCTTGGGTGAGTCCATTTGTGTAAAAAGGGGAGACCCCTTAACAAAATAGAAAAATAAAAGAACAAAAGGACAGTTGATGTACTGTAAAAGAAATTACTAAAAAATTATTAAAAAGCAATATGTATATATATATATATTGTGTATTTAGGCACATTTCATTGAATATGACAGACAGACAGAAGTACTGTGAAGGAAATTACCTAGAAATTATTAAAAAACAATATATGTGTGTGTGTGTGTGTGTGTGTGTGTGTGTTATACAGTACATAAGTAATTACACATGTACATACAGGGTGCGATGGATAAATTGTCGTCTAAATAGCATTTCATTTTAACAGATATATTTACCAAAATTATACAAATATATCTTAAAATGCTCAAGAGTAAATTTATTCAATAAAATCACCAATGGATTCAACCATGGCCTCCCAATGACTTTGAAATCTCCTACAACTCTTCTGGACAGTTTTCTTGCTCAACTTTGTCAATGGTGCCATAATCCTTGCTTTCAGTTCATCTTTGGTGTTACAAACAAGGAGTTTTGTTGGTCTCTCTCTATTAACTAAACCACACACATAATAATCAAGGGGGTTGCAATTTGGGGTGTTAGGGGGACAGATGTAAGGGGTGATGTTGCAGAAATTGTCTGACAGTAATGACTGGGTTCTCATGTTTATGTGGCATGGTACAGAGTCCTGTTTCCAGATATAGAGTCTCCCAGCAGTCAATGTCTTGACCCAGGGCAACACTACCTCCTCAAGTCACTTGATGTAGGCCTCCATGTTTAGTCTGTGGCCCACACAAATAAATTTAGGTGTTCTTTTCTTTGTAATCACCATTAGATTCATCCAACTCTTTCTGAATCTTCTGCACTGTCCTCAGATTGATATCTACAAACTCTGAAATGTTTGTACTGGAGCTTCCGGTGTGAATGTCAAGCAGTACAGCATGCTGTTTCCAAATTTCTGGTGGAGTGAATTGCGTCAAGGTGCTCTTTTTCTGACCCTACTATACTATGCAGTTGACAAAATCAAAAACAAATGATGTGCATGTGCAAAATTAAAAATATAAAATGACAGCAATTTACCCATTGCACCCTGTACTTATGCACAAATATTTTTATGTATGCATAATGTATATGCACCATATGTATTAACTCATACACACACACTCATACTCACACAGGCTCACTAGAAAAAAAATTCACTGTTAATAACTCATTCTTGAATTGCTCCCCTCAAAAATCAAATTGCCCTCTTGTGGGGCATGCATTCCACATTTGAAACCACTGATCTTGATAGATTAGCAACACAAACTGTAATTGAATCTAGAGTATACAGCTGTCGAATCAGGAGATATAGGTTAAGTACCGATAACTAATGCAGAACTTGCCTCTTTCTATAACAGGAAGGATATATTAAAAAAGCATTAATAAATATGGCCACAAAACTCTGGAATACAGGTCATCATGTTGCTAATGTTAAACATGACTACTTTTTTTCTGATCTGTCCCATCTCCTCACACCACTTCTTCCTCCCCTTCCTTATTTACCACACTCACCATGATTGGTGATATGATTACCACAGTATAGTGTGGCAAATTTTATTTCTATTCATTATATCGTTGGCTACTAAATCATTCATACACCTTTCGATAAATTGTACTTTTATATATATATATATATATATATATATATATTGAACGATAAAAATTATTAAAAAAATTAATTAAAATCTGGGTTGTAGATTAATATTCTTATGTTTTTATTATTATTATTTCATTTAGTTTCCTTGACTAGTTTCGGCCAACATGGCCATCATCAGGAGAAAAAAATGTTTCTGCTTGCTGGTAGCAGTAAACTACAGAAATGAATGTCTTGATGGAGAAAATGAACTTTTGTCTGTAGTTTTCATTTGCTTTTTTTATCTTTTTAACATGAGTTTATTAACATTCCTTGTGTTGGTCAAACAGTCTCTTTTAAGTTGTCATTTGAGATAAGAGCTGAATTCATGCTAGTTTGAATTCCCTAGTTCACAGTTTTATTGGTACCTGGAGAGGGGATGGTAAGTGTGTGTTATTTAGTTTAGTGTGTGTGTTATTTAGTTATTTAGTCTCTGGTAAGTGTGTGTGTGTGTGTGTGTGTGTGTGTGTGTGTGTGTGTGTGTGTGTGTGTGTGTGTGTGTTAGTTATTTAGTTTTTAGGGAGGGAGTGAGTATGATATATGTTAGCTTGTATATTGCTATGGGTGTGTGTTATCATTTGGCTCATTAGGAAAGTGAGTGAGTATGATGTGTGTAAATGTGTATATTCGTGTGGGTGTGTGTATAAGTGTGAGGCCTCAACACCTCCGTAAGCATGTCTGTTTTGTATGGGTGTGAAATGTGGGTAGGTTTTGATTTGTAGGGTTATGTATTACTACTATCTATATTGTTAAATTTATGGTTTAGCCCGACTGGAAACAGCGTGTGTAAACGTCGTATCCACTTATTTTCATGGAACTCTAAAATCTTTCTAATGAGCTTTGGGCTTTTCTATTCTCTCAATTATAGTGAATGTGGCATGGGTTTTGAAGTCGTGTTTTTCTATGCGGAAATGTTGTTCTACAGGTAATAATTTTTCATGGGGAGTCGACTTAATTTGATTGCGATAATTATTAATTCTGTAGTGAAAGGGCCATTCAGATTTTCCTACATATTGTTTCCAGCATAGTGTGCATGCTAGGAGGTAAATTATGTTATGACTTCTACAGTTAGAGTCATGGTAGATTTTGAAAGTAGATTTAGTGACTGAGCTAGTGAATGAATTTGTGTGTCTAACGTGGTTGCAGCATAAACTTCTTTTGTTGTTACATGGTTGGGAAAATCCTGTTGTTTTTGTTGTTAGTTTATCACAGATTACCTTGTCTCCTAAAATGCAGTTATCATATATATATATATATATATATATATATATATATATATATATATATATATATATATATATATCTATGATAACCGCCACAAAAGTGCATACAAGAAGCTCAGATGGAATATCTTCTGAGATCAAGACTATATCACCTTTCCTAAAAGTTCTTTACAACTTTGAATGCATACTCAACCTCTTTGATGATTGCAGTCATCAAAAACTAGCTTTCTCCAACCAGACATATTCTCTGCCACTTTTTTAGTCTTTGACACTAATTTTCTTGTAATGTTGTCTTTGTTCAAAATAGCCGAGAATTAGGAAGGCCGTAATTACAGTGAGTATCGAGGGAACAGAAGACTAGGTAGGGAGAACAAAGTAGAAGTTTATTAAATACTCATACATAGAACAGAAAAACTTGAGTAAATAAACTACTCCTCAAATCAATATTTGAAAATAGGCCAAAATGCGGAATGGGGAAAAGAACGGTCTTCTTCTGTCTTAACATTAAACTTAGCAAGCCACAATCACTGACCCAAACATACCACAATATTCCTAAAAACCAAAATAACACATTCTTACCTACCATTCTTTCTACAACCACTATAATACCTCAATGTCTCTATGGAGTTCTAACTAGTCCCCATATGTACAATTCTTTTCTGTAGGGGGGAGGGGAAAATAACAACAATTTAAAATCTAAAGTCCAATGTGTATTTACAATATGAATAAAAAAACAATTACAAGAAACTAAAGAAAATAGTGTTGGTAATAACCCCCACCCATAATCCCTAATTGTGGCAGAAACATCAGTTAACTGGATGAAATCAATGTGGAACTTTAATAATATACCACACTCATTCATCCAAACCACTCACTCAAACACACACTCATTCAAACACAACAACAATTAAAAAAAAAACACACCTGAAAACGAAAGGCATCCTGCATCCACAGGAGAAATGATGTCTCTGAACACCTAATGGGGAGATGAGGGGGCATTAAACTAAAGAAATTGGGGACAGAAATAAAAGTGAGTGCCAATGAGCATATATCCACTAGCTAAGTTAACTTAAAGGAAGAAACTAAAAAACAACCAATGTCAGGCGGGGTTGCTAATGTTCAACACAGTGCAATCTCCTAATACCTAACCATCATCAAAGTGCCACTCTAAGTTGGCTCCTCTTACTCGACACAAATGTGCAGGACTCACCCATGTTTTGCCAAATTCTGATGAAGGGAGCTGCCACCTTTCTATCCTAATCTTGATTTTAAGGTGATGCTTTAAGAACAAGATTAGTTAGGAAGAAGTGATTTTCTTGCCCCCATAGAATCCCTTCTGGTATGTTGTCTATATCACGACTCTCATAACACCTAGCAAGTAAGAGAACACATAGAAATGATTTCCTAAGCGTAGCTTAGATGTGGCACAAGGCTAAATGTGTGGAAGCACCCAGTGAGTATCAAACTCACTATTCAGTCATAATTGACATAGCGAGACATGTTTGCTAACCATACATGTTGAAGTGCCGCAACTACTCCTCAAATCCTACTTTAATGTAGCTACTTGCCCTATTTATAAATACGAGCAGTCCATTGTCACAGTAGAAGGGAAGAGAAGGAAGTAATCTACAACAGATTTCAAGAGTTTTCAGGTTGTCTATAACAACATCCTTGAAACCAGTAGTGTGACAGCTCTGAGCATCCACATCAGGAGAGCATCCAATCAAAGAGTGAAATAAAAATTTAGTTTATATTTAATTTTGATAAAGTGTTTATTTCATTACACCTGTTTTTACATATTTAAAATGTCTTCATTTCTCAGTACTAGGTCCTATGGTTCCCCTTACTTGTGTTTTAGGAGATTATAATCAAGGAGTTGGCCCCTCAAACATTGCCAAAGCCCAGCATGTCACTGCTTGAAACAGATTTGTGTCTGGACCATTCACCAAGTGTGAGTTCTCTGTAAAACAGGTGCTTAGACAATCTCTCATCTCTCATCCTCCTGAGATGACCTGCTCATAATTTTATACACATTTACTGCCAATAAATTATTTTACCAAATGTTAACCTTGGTATCAGGAATGGTTCCAGGGGTCAAAGAATCATTACCACTCACCCAAAGTATCCTGGAATTATCTTATGATACCACCAAACTTTGTTGGTTTTCCTTCACAGTGTGGGTGTACCAAATAATAGTGCAGCTTCATCAAATATTTGTCCATGTAAACATACAACCAGCATCCTCTCTCAATCTGTTACTGACTGAACAAATCACCTCACATTGTGTTTCAATTCTTGTTTGTGCTGGTGTGGAAAAAACTGTCAAAGACATGGTGTATGTTCACAAGAAGGTAAAAATATTGTCACAGCAAGAAAAGTAAGAAAATGTGAATCCCGTTTCCCATATATTTGGTTATTTATTCATGGATTCACCAGGGGCTATGAGAAGGGGAGGTCAAAACAGTACTTTGTTCTGGGGACCAAGAACTAAAAAGGGCTCCACAGAAACTCTGCAACACCCATCTCCCATTGAGAACAAGCACATACTACTACCCCCAACCCAACATACATATGCATTCACATACTCAAACATCACTATACTTATCACACCACACATACTTTTTTTATCAGTATTTATTAATAATTAATGTAGACCAAGTTGTATAAACATATGTTAACACCAATCTACCTAAAGCACAAATAGACGATGCATAGATGTGTAAATTAGCATAATGATATGACTAGTGCACGCCAGAATTTTTATGTCATCATGTGCCTGTATGTATTATTATTGTTTTGCAAGTACTTTATTTATGTTACTAGCCTAGGTACCCAGCGTTACCTGGGTATACATGGCTGCAATTGTATAACTGCACCTCCCCTGTATACCCGCACCCCACTGTCTAGAAATATCTGCCTGTGTATCCACTTGCATTCATCATCCATTGGTATACTAAGCTTCTCCCCCTCATCATTTTACAGTATTTCCTTTGCAAGTTTTTGATTGTTCTTAATAAAGGAATTTCATTGATAAAACCTTCTTGAGTGGTCATGTCTGAAGTTAAATTGTTTCAATGTTTTAGATATTCAGTAAATTTCCTAACTTTCAAAAGGTATGGCATTGTTCATAAATCTAATAATCAAACAAAAACAGGGATGAAGTGTCAGATTTTTATTCAACTGCAAGTGGAAACGTATGAACACCTACCCTCTTCTTCGCACATTTACTATAAAGCTGGGGTTAATAAGAGGTTCTTGGGGAATTATTCCCTTTTAACGATTCAATAATCCTTCCCAAACAATCTTTGAATCAATGGTTGTTTGAATGCTAGATAAGGATGGAATCATATGAAGAAAGCTGATTTTGGACCTAGTTTTTCACAGATTTCTTCCACTTAACTGAAAAATCTAAACCAAACACTCACATAAAACAATTTGTGTGTCATATATAATTTACGTGGCGTATTTGGAAAGCATCAAATGAAAAACAAAGGAGTTATGGCCGAAAAACGGGCTTTTAGAACAGTTTTTTTTTTGTTGTTTTTCGTTACATGCAAAGAAGCAAGCAGGACTAAAACCACAATATCTTATTTCTTGCATGATGGCAATTATTTTGCAACATGTTTGAAGAAAATCAGGTAAAAAATAAGGAAGCTATTCAAGTTTTTATTTTAAGTAGTACGAAAAACGGGATTTTTTCAGGGTTTTTTTTTTGCAATTTTTTGTGTGAAGGAAGCTAATGAGGAAAACATTCAAGCACTGTACATAAGCATTGTAACATGAGCTGTTTTGAATTAAGTGCAAAGAACATCAGCTCATCCAGTAAAAAAATTTGTTAGCGTGTAACTTTACCTTGCTTTTTGCAAAAAGTCGTACCCACCTTCAGTTTTATAGATTTTTCTATCAAACCCGGGGTGCCTGGAGATTGAAAAGTTGGTCTTGAACTATTTTGGTAAATTTGCAATATGTGCTTACAATTTCATTGAAATCGGTTGAGAAATGTGGGCGTGCATAAATACACACACACACACACACACACACACACACACACACACACACACACACACACACACACACATCTGTTTTATAAATATAGATTTCAGGAGGTCTTATTAAAGCAGACCAAATGTAAAGTCTTAGGAAGAAAAATATAAAGGTCATAAGTTAAGTAGGATCGAATGCAGATCGGTAGGTGTTACCAAAAACAGCTAACCTGCTTGGCCACCTAACAGGCTACACTACAAAGAATATCTTTATTATATTATATCAAATCTAAAGTTAATAACATTATCAACTAATTTTCAATAGAAGTATGTGATCATTATCTCAAAAGTTACTTTGACTATATAAAATCATTTATCGTTTTTAATCACAAACTGAAAATGATTTCGTCAGAATTTCTGACTGATGTTTAAGCACTCAGACGATTAAATTTAAGACATTACAAGAAATAAATTATGCAAATAACTATGAACATATATTTGACAACTGGGTTGATTCGTAGGTATAAAATGTGATTCAGAAGACTGTCTAATGCCCAGATGAACCGCTGTGGTCTGTGTGGCAGGCGTCAAACCTGTAGCTGACTAATGTCAGAGTGATTCGATTCCGCCCTCCGAACATTCGATTTTATTTTTATTTTTCATTTTAATATTAGAATACACAGCAGCCATACGCAGCTGGTCGATCAAAAAAAAAGCATTCAATTAGAATGGAGCAAAAACAGCATCATGTTTAGATGTAACAGAGTCTATATTCTTCAATTACTTTAAAGTACTTTCATTAAAAACATCTTGAATTAATGCAGTTACTGATATAACAGAAGTGATCTGTATTTATTCAATCGTAGTTATCCGAGGACATGAAGGGGTAAAATAGGCAACATGAAGACCCACTTCAGGCCACAATTATTTTGGAGTTTTTGAAATTCAATTTGTCAGTGTGCTACCAGGGATATAAAAGAGGATACATTTATAAAGTAATTGTTAATTTTGATGAAAATTGATTGAAAGATCTATGAAAAATAAGAAAAAAAACAGTAAAAATCGCCATTTTTTGCTATGTACACGGGTTTCAATATATGGGTGGACTCAGTTATCAAGTTAAATGACTGTTAAACAATCAACTTATTGTTGGCTACAATTGAGTAAAGTTTGTATTAGATTGCTTGAAAATTGAGGGAGTTTTTGTTGAAAATTTGTGTTGAAATCGATTTTTCATTTTTCGTGGTTTTTCGCTAAACACTGTTGTGTAGAAATAAAAAATAATGTATCGTTGAGCTTGTCATGATGTAAATAACCTACATACCGAGTCTGAATGAAATCGGAGGAAAAAGTTGAATGTATTGAGTTTTGATCAGCTTTATTGACTATTGTTTTTTTTTTAAATTATCAATTTTTTACGCTAAGAATCTATCTCTTACATTGTACAATGTATGTGCCAAGTTTGGTCAAAATTGGTTGGATTGATCTCGAGTGAAAAGGTATCACACAGACAAACAGACACACAGACATCCCCTGTTTTATATATATAGATATCTGTTCATGGAAATAAAGCATTTATGAGACTTTACACATAGATTTACTGGACATCAAATCCTCAATTCTGAGAAAAATCTTTGCTTGCCACAGGGCCCCAAATAGGTCTTGTATTGCCTTGCAAAATTTCTCTTGGAGGCCCTGCTAGGCACAGACTTGGGGATAGATAGGTGGCACTTGGTACTTCATCACTGCTATTTCTGTCTCCTCTCATAACAGTCTAACAGACAAAATCTTTCCTTTGGATAGTGAGGACTCCTTCAACCTCTAACTCTGTATCTTGCTCTAGCCACCTTGTTCATCATTCCATAACAGCCAGCTCATAACTGACTTTTCCTCTCTATATCTCTATTGTCAGTATTGGAACTAACTGCTAGGATTTTGCAAGTGACTTACTTTGTCACTCTGCATATATAGGCCTATGACTGGAATTCCTTAACTTCCAGGTAAGTGGCACTTGATCCTGAAATTTTTAATTGATTTATTTATTTACTTCCTTTCCTACTTTTGTTAGTGGATAGCCACTTTGAAGATCTTACTTTTAGTGTAAATCATTTACCAGCCACTTGACTTTATTGATATTCCAATCACGGTCAAGTTCAAATTTTGTCATATCTGATCAATATTCCTGAATGCAATTGTCATGTTCCCAAAAATGAGATAATTAAATGATGCAAGAGATTTGAATTAATTTACCAGATGTTAATGTCAGAGTAGTTAATGGGAAAATTAGCGATTAAGTTTAGACAATGTGCTACATTATTAACGCTGAAATGACTGGCTTTCTGTTAGCAGCATCTGCCCAGTCATCTTCTACAGAGGGATAAAACTCCTCAAAATGTGGCCACATACCAAGTAATTATTCAAATCTCAAATAAAAAAAAACAATATTTACCTATTTCTAAACCAAGTAATCTCTTGATCTTAAACCAAAATGTCTTCAGTAAACAACAAAAGCAAAGGAATTGGCTTGGCAGTTCCAATACTTTTGAAGGGAGACTGTGTGTGTGTGTGTGTGTATATATATATATATATATATATATATATATATGTATATGTAAAATAATAGCTGGTATTCACGGATACCCATCTACTAGGGTGGCTAGCCAATCCCTATTGCAGAATCTCACTAAGGCACATTTGTGGTTTATCTGCAACTATGTTGAGCAGACCTTAGTTAGAGTTTCTGGGAGAGAGCATGTTATCTAGCGTGATCAACAATTTGAACAAGGCCAGCATGCTCATGTCCTTGGCCACAATGACTTGTGGCTTTGTGCTAGCACAGCTATTGATAGCTCCTAAGTGTTCCATCTACCCAATTTCACTCACAAGGCTAGGGTCAACCTGTGGTAGGGTTTTCAGGCACTTTCCAAAGGTGCCGCACGCTGGGATCGTCCACCTCCAAACCAATAACATCAGGAAGTCTCCTTCTTAACAAATCAACTGTGGTGAGATTCAAACCCAGGTCAGAAAGCAAATGTTCTAACCACTTGGTCACATGGCCATATGTAGCCCATATATGATTAAAATAGAATGTTCAAAAGAATTTCTCTTGAATAAGAATGTTCAGGATTCTATGTTGAATAGAGTCTGGTGTTAGAATAGAATACAGTTAATTAAGAAGTGTGTTGTTTTGAGTAATTAATAGGGTGCTGATTCATGAACTTAGCTTGGTCACAGAGAGGAAGAAATGTGTAATGTGATACAAAGATCTGTGTCTGTGTGTGCATTGTGAGTAAAGTCGTGGATTTGTGTGGACAGGCGTAAATAGCTGGAATTTACTGACTGTCGTAGAAAAATTACTTGTATTTAAAGCTGCTGGTAGGATCCCAACGAAAACGTGGGAAAGTTGAATTAGCACAAAAATGTTTGATTGGTTAAAATTCGACCAATAACTGATTTTGTAATAAAGACACATGTGAGCAAGTTCACAGCAGAAAAATTCAAAGTGGTGACTATGATTGCTAAATTGTCTTTTGTAAAGATTTACTAGCCAATTGCAGGTGAGTTCTGGGTGTGGAAAGCGTAGCAGTCGCTACACCTTCATTCAACCATCAAAATAATGCCAGCAATAATCACCAGTAGCCTATACAACAACAGTTTAAAATTGTCTTATCATATATATTTTAAACTGATTTGACTGAAAAGATACCAGTTTTCTCTTACCTTCTCCATGGTTTTAAATTTAAGGATGCCCTTCTGGTTGTTAACCAAACCTAGAGAGCTTAAGTTGCCCTGCTATTTAACCCATATCTAGGAGATGAAAGGATGGATTTATGCCTTTTCCAAGGGTATTAGTGAAAAGTGAGCAAAAACTGTGTCAGAATTGGAAATTACTTTGCAAATATGATTCAGATATTTTGGTTCTATGTAGTTATAACAGTCATCATCTCATATATTGAAAGTTCTGTTTGATAAGACAACTTCAAATAACAATTATAATTTAAACTGATGTTGATTAAAAAACAAAAAGAACATTCTTTCAAAGCAAATGCTAAATCTCTAGTTTTGCATGGTATTCAGTTGTCCAATGCAAGACATGTGTTTACAAGGAAACTCTACAATTTTAGATCCACACAGGACAAACAAGTTTCGTGAAAACTTGCCCACTGGCAGGATTTGAATCTGTGTCTCCTCAGAACCACGTTCTTATCCGACATGCCCCAAACTATGAAGAATCGCATACTCAAGCAAGGTTCTATTTGCCTCATTCAGATTTTTGTCAAAAGTATTTTCTTTAATAAGTTTTCACAAATGCGTAGGGTATTTAAGCATGAAAGAGACTGTCACTACTGGGTGTGCACTCCAATGTCCATTTTTATATTTACATATGCTCTATTCCTGATATTGAGCACTTTAATCCATAAATATAGCATACCTCAAAACTATATTTTTATAATATATATATATATATATATATATATATATATATATATATATATATATATATATATGTATGAATGTATGTGGAGGGGAGATCCTTAACTCTTATAATGAAAAACACATACACAATTATTTTTCAATATAACATTTGTCAATTTATACACATACATGTTTTGGCACTTCAATGTGTTTAATGGTTAGCAAGCTTGTCTTGCAAGATCAATTACAAATAAGTAGTGAGTTGAAACCTATATGCTCTATATTTTCGGCCTTGTGCCAGATCTAAGCTATGCTTAGTAAATCACTATATGCATAAATATATATTAAGTAAAAAATGATTAATTATAATCCAGTTCCTATAGTATCACCAAAATTAAGTCATGTAGAGTTGAGTCAGTACCAAAATTTCTAACGACTTGGGAATAACAAGTGTTGTAAGTTTGGTTGTGCAGGTGTTGTAATGGATAATGGCTCAGAATCGTTAATCTGAGTGCTGAGTTCCAATTCCTGTTGGTTTCATTATATTCACTTACATGCAAATATCTTTAGGAAAGGTATGAATCCATCTCTTCTTTTTCCACCAGCTATGGGTTAATTAGTAAGACTTGTATTAGTAAATCATTATTATCTCAAAAAAAATTCTAACAATCTAATAATATTTTCTGGCTTTAAATAACCTGCAAAGGGTTTATAAGCCATACAAAACAAATCAAAGAGTAAGTATTTATGTATATGAGATAATGATATAAACTTTTATATATCAAGAACAATATTGGAGAAAAATGTATGACAGAGTGGATGAAAGTTTTAAGTGTGACGCATTTCGTCGTTTAGGACTAGAAATTTAATATGAAATCCTAAAGGACGAAACATGTCACACGAAAACTTATTTTCCACTTTGTTTTTCCACGATAGTACAGGTAATAGATAATCCAGGTGGATCCTAGTAATATCAGATATTAAAAGTGATCCACATCTCAATATACTTAAACAGAGAGAGCCTATACGCAGCAAAAAGTCCAAAATTACCTCGTGGATATTAGTCTATTTCAAACCGGTACAACCTTATGCATCTTCTTCCATCCTAGACTGAATCTCTCTCTCAATATAGGACAAGAAACAAAAGAAAGTTTATAAATTTAAAATATGTTTCGCTTTTATTCTAATATTTTCATTATGCCAGATCCCAATTCCTCTATAAAAAAATATCGTCATAAGTCTTTTTTTGCTATTATGTTTTCAATTTTCCGAATAATTATATTAATTTAATTTTAATATGTAGTCATTCTTCTTGAGATCAGTACATACATACACCTGAGAGAGAGAGAGAGAGAGAGAGAGAGAGAGAGAGAAGGAGCGGGGCGTGATAATGGTAGTGGTAGTGGAACCGGTGCATGTGTGAAATTACTGAAATACAATCATATCCCATGAAAGTTTACTTTTCTTTTTTAAAAAAATGGCGGCACTGAGTTTGCTAGAGAGCTGCCTCAGAAAATTACGTGAAGAAATACAATCAGTTGATCTTCTGGAACGTCGAGTAGCAGAACTTAACGAACTTTGTATAAATGATATAACAGATAAACGAATAGGTAAATTATTCATTTTCGTGTTTTTTAAAAATATTTTTTAATGAATTCTAACGAATAACACCAGCTTCCGGCTTGTGAAGCTATCTGGACCTTTTTATTGAAAATAATATTCTTTAAAGAACTTGTTAATGGCATGAATAATTTTTTTCTCTTAAAACGTGTATATTTTTGTAATTAAAGAAAGATTTAACTCTGTTTCTGGAAGGAAAGATTAATTTCTATTTTTATTGCTTGAACAATTTGTTTGATTTCTGTTTCTTTTATTTTAACACATTTCCCCGAGTTTTGCCAAAGAGTACCAAATAAAAATTTAAAAGTAAAACCCTATGCAATGATCAAAAGCTTATTTCTAAAGTAAAGTCAGTAAATTATAAAACAATTCAAAAGGAGAAATATACCAAACTGGAGTGTTTCTGTTCTGATGACAAAGTTAACAAGACTTTTCTTCGAATTCCAGTGATTAAAAAATAGTTATTATTACTGTCAAGTTGTAAATAGCGTAACAGATTTTTAGAATTTATGGAATTTAACGACTGACAAATATCAAGTTTTGACAGATTTAACAACACAAAACAAAACACTTGTGTTCATTTCGTGATTTTGAGTAAACAGTGAGTGAAAATCCAAATAAAAACAAGGACGATTTGAAGTACAAAAAGATAAATAACCAAAACTACATTTCGATGAAAATCTTGCACTCAAATTTAATGCGTTGGTAGGTGTGTAAAATAAACTAATAGTTTTGTTTCCTATTAAAAATTGTAAAGATGTGTCTGATCAAATCATCTATAGGAATTTATGTAAAACTGACATCATTCAGCATCGCTCAAATTTTAAAATATTCTTATTTAAAATAAAACATTTTTTTACCATTTCTCTTTTTATGCGTGTACTGTAATTTAATTATTTTAGGATGGTTGTTCCAATTTGTTTTAAGAAAAAAATATCCACAAGTAAAATTCCAGTGGCTAACTTTTATATTTGAATATTAAACGTAAAAGTGAAAAACAAAAAAAAAAACACCCGTCCGATCAGTTAAAAATTTAAAATTGCATTATTAAAGATTTTAAAAATTCCTCTACATAAAGTAAAAAACTCTACAAATAATTAGTCTAGTTAATTTTAATTTTTTTTTTTTTACCTAACAAAACATTTTTTTCGAAATAAAGACTTTCGACAAAATTTAGTAGTTGAGAACAAATCTTAATGCACTATGACAGAATTTGATGATTAGTCGGTAGTGGAAATTTACTTGATGTTTTAAAAATTTATAAAACTTTTATTTTTACACTTGAGTCTTAAGTCGTTAAGTGATCTTGAATAGACACTGAAAATCCAAATATCAGATCAAAATTTAGTTAAATAAGTAAATTAAAAAATGCATCCCGTCGCGTAGTCGGAAGAACAAATTCAAAACAAAAGTAAAAAAAATAAAATGCAGCTTTATGTTGCACTATCCAAATTGAATTTTTTTTTTTCAAATTAATTTCTAATTACAGATGTTAAATGTGAATCTGGTTTATGATACTTAACGCTTTCTAAAGATGCTTAATTTTTTCAGTGGGTAGATCGTAAAAATGTTTGTAGGATAATGCAAGTAGAGTTACTTCCCTTAAATCACCTGCCAACAAACACATGTTCTGATCTCTTTGGAAATATCGTTTTACTTTCCCGCGAAAAGCACTCGCTTGACAAATTGTAATTGACTGACTCAATAAGTTGAACTTATTAACAATTTTAAAAAATGTATTTACTTTAATGTATTTACACGAAACACCATTCTAAATGTTATTTGTAATATGATTAATTTTTAGTTGTTCTTTTCATACTTTAATGGTGACTTTAATTTTATTTTTCTAGTTACCCGACCGCTACGAACTTCTCCCCACAAAAAAAAACAAACTAAAAACACACGAAAAACCCATTTTAAATAATATTTTAAATGACATCTATGACGTTCAAGTTTAGTTTTATTTGAAAAATGATAACCTAGCTAATTCATATTTTTAAAGAAATTAATTTGTTTTTTAATTTAAGTTTTTAGGCATTTCGAAGACACGTTCACTCGTTATTCATCGAACCGCCATTATAGACGAATAAACAACAAATACATTTGAAAAAACCTTTAAAATTCAGTATTTGTTCTAGAAATATTTCGAAGTCAATAAATTTAAGGATTGATTAATTGTAAACGTAATGCTCTCTTTTTTTCAGGTTAAATTAATCCAGTAACGTAGGCTTTACGCTTTACCGATTAACCTCTCCTTAACCTCTCCATTGACGTAAGAATTGCTTCATCGGTAAACAATATCTTTGTTGAAAAGTTTGCATCCCCGTTCGCTTTGGTTGAAAACAATGAAAATAACCTTTATTTGCATACTGTAACCTGTATAATGTCATAGGTCACGATACTAATTTTGTAATGAAAATTGAAATGTAATCTCTCTGAAAAAGCGCGCGAAAAAGAAAAATGAAAGAAATACGGAACACAAGAACGCAATAATTAAAAAAGTAATGGTATTTCTGTTTGAAAATAATTTTTAACCTTATATAACCAATAGTTTAAGAATGTAATTTTTTATTCTATAAATTTTTATGAAACTTAGAATGAATAAATTTATTTTTAAAATTACATTAGAAGGCGTTTTTTTTTTTTTGTTTTATAAGGATCCCTTTGGGTTTAATACATTGTTTTTATTTTCTTACCTAAATTCTTTAACTGCACCCAATGTGGTTTTCTTTTAATTATTCTGAATTTAAGTTAGTGAATTTTTGAGTATTCCATGAAAAGTGGTAATTCAGAATGAGCATCCATAGTAAAAGTAATCTAACATTTACTAAAATGAAAAAAAAATTCTAATAAAAATGATTCACATTCGAAAATGTTATTAAACTTAACATTTTTCAATACCTTACATTGACCTGAAGGTCAACATTATTCTTGATATCTAGAAAGGGTAAAGTGTTGTTAGTCTCAGATTCATGTTAACAAGATCTGGTAAAACTAGGTTATGAGAATATATTAATAGAGAATCATCTATGCATCTCAAATAAGAATTTTGTGGTAAAATATTTTTGAATGGACCACTTTCTAGAAATTCTAAATATAGAAATGCCAAAATGCTGTTAAGAGGAGACCCCATTAGTAAACCAAATTTTTGTCTATAAAAATTCTTATTGGAGGCACTCCATAGATAATAATGATCTTCATTTGGATGTTTACAGAAAACCCACCAACAAGAATGATATTAATTTCTATTTTCACCACTGTAACAGAATAAAATCTGGAATAATTATAAGATTTTATTTAAGAGCACTAAGAATCTTCAGCCTCCAATATTTACCTGAAGAATGTATATTTGTATACATAGAAAAAACTTGAAAAACTCCAATATCCTCAGTATTTCATCCACAATGTTACGTGAAAGATATACAAAACATACAACTACAGAAAAGATCATGACATTAATAAAAATAAGAATGACAATAAACTGGATAATGTAACCCTATGCCCTACGTTGACCTTGAGGTTCCTTCAGACCACCATAGTTACCATATAGCTGACTTTTCATTTGTTACCAGTAACCTGATGGTAGGCATGGGACCACTCGACTTAGCTGTCATTTGTTTGTTCACAACCATTCACTCATCTGCAATGTTGTGTTTTTTGATCTCAGAGGGTAAGAAGATTGCTGACGAAGCAAAAGTGAAGGCCGCCCCTTTAGGTAAAGCTTCGAGAACACCAGAAAGCTGTACAGGCTCTCCAGCGATTCCTATTTTTTCTTAGTTTTCCTAGTTTTTTTTGGTCATTCCTAGTTTTTCACAAAACCTTCCTAGTGTTCCTAGTTTTTTATTCTAAAAAAAAACTGAAAAAAAAAAAATTGTAATCTATTTCTAAAATGTGTTAGAAGTATTTTGCAGAATGGAATCATAAGATGTTAAGATTAAATATAGACCTATAAACTATAGATCTTAAAAGTATTTGGGCATAAAACATGAAGATTTATTAGCAATTTGGGGTTAAAAACTGTGAAAATATATATTCTTTATAAATGAGTCTGGAGCTTCGCTTTTCTATTTGGTAACCCTCTGTTTTGCTTTGCTGTGATCAGTGACTGAAAATCAACTTAAGAGTTGTTATAACCTATAGTTACTGTAGCATAGCTTTGATGGTGAAAATGCTTTTGCTTGTGTACTTGTCTGTGTCCTGTTTGCATGATACCAATCCTATTTTAGTGTTAACATGTAATCCCCCTTTAAGTAATAATATACATCATAGTTCTGCTTGGCTTGCCTGCTTAATATATGATATTGTATAAATATCTAACCCTTTCATACTATGCTTGCTTTAAAACCACTTTCTTGTCTTTGTTATCTTTCTTTTCAGAAACAAAGTAGTTTGTTTAGCTATCAACATTACTAATCATGCCTAGTGGAAAAACCAAATTTAACCATGCTTGGCTTAGTAAACTTGACAATAATGGACAACTGCTGTCCAAATGGTGTAAAGAGGATTCTTCAAACAGCTTTGCTGACTTTAGTGTACTGTGTAAAAAGAGCATCTCATGTTCAACTACTGGAGCTATACAACTCAATGGTCATGCTGATGGTCAGAGACACAAGGATAAACTCTCTGATCCCAAGCAGAAATTGTTGATGCCAACCAGTCAAGTGGCCAGTACCAGCAAGCAAGGAAGAGGAGATGTGGAACAAAAAATGTATCTTCATCCGATGTCTGTCAGTGACCAAGTAACAAAAGCAGAAGCACTGTGGGCAATGCAGGTTGCTGCTGGAGGGTACTCCTACACATCCTGTGAACGTATTGCTGGACTATTCAAGGCAATGTTCCCAAGAACCATCTCTGACAAGTTCACCATGAGCAAATCAAAGGTATCATACCTGATATCAGATGGACTTGGACCATACTTTCGAAAAGAGACCACTGCAAAAATAAGAGCAGCACAATGTCCTTTCACAATCCAATTTGACGAAACTAGCAATACTCAACACAAGAGGTGATATGCTTGTTCGATTTTAGAATGAACAAAAAGGTGAAGTACCATGTTTCTGAAAAGCCTTATGCTTGGACATGCTAAAGCAGAGACTGTGAGTAGTGTGATTATAGATGCTGTGACAGAAGATGGATTTGAAATGCCATTAGCTCAGCTGATATCCTTAGGTAGCGATGGTCCAAATGTTAATAAAACAATATGAAAAGCTGTACAAAGTCATCTGAAAACAGCTGAATTGCCAGGACTGATACCTTTTGTGCTATGCACACTACACACAGTGCATAACTCTTTCAGGAAAGGACTCCATGTTTACGGAGAAAATGCTGAACAACTAGCAATTGATATTTTCCAGTGGTTTAAGACGCACATGTGTCAAAGGGAGGACTACAGCCTTACTCTAGAGGATCTTGGTCTAAATGAAGAGTTCTTCATTCGGCATGTCGGTGGTTGACTCTTGTACCAGCATTGGAATTTCTTCACAAACATTGGAAACCTCTTTGTAAGTACTTCCTAACAGATCTTCTCAAGAAGAGTACAAAGGATCGCACCAATGCACAGCTGAAAAAGAACACCAAAGGATATGCCAGTTCCTCTCCAGCAAAGGTTCAGTTCCTGGTATGTGTTGGGCCTTTGTTTGATCCTTTTCTTAAGAAATTCTAGAAAGAAGAGCCAATGATCCATCTCCTGTATTAAGAGTCATCAACATTGTTGAAAACCTTCCTCAACAGATTTGTTAAGAATGATGTAGTTGGGAACAGAACAGGATGAAAGCTTCAAGACATTGATGTTTTTGACAACCAGAATTTACTCGAACTCGAAGACATGGAAATAGGTGCAGACACTGAGAAGACCTTAGGAGCTCTTGATGAAGGCAAACAGAAGGTGAAACTGTATGACATAAGAAAATTCTACCAATCGGTCAGCGCCTATCTCCAGATAAAACTACCCCTAAATGACACAATCATCAGATGTGTTCAATGTCTTCATCCTGAGGTTAAGGACCAAGACAAAGCCCAACAGCTCCTCAGAGAACTCTACTCAGCATTGCCCTCCATAGAAGATTCCATTGTTTCAAAGATCATTGATGAATGGAAACTATACAGGTCAGAGCAAGTGGATGAAAGTGGGATGTACAACAAGGATGGCCAATTGATCAGGATAGACCACTACTGGAATGTCATTGTCAGCTTAAAGAATGCTAGTGGGGAGATCAAATATGCTAATTTGAAGAGAGTTGTGATGACCTGTCTCTGCATTTCACATGGGAATGCTGATGTAGAAAGGAGCCTTTCTGTGAAGAAGTTGGTCACTCCTGAGAGATGTTGTTTGTCAGATGAGTCAGTTAATGGACTGAGACTCACAAGAGATGCTGTCAGCATGTCACAGACATCCCCATAACCAAGGACCTTCTGGCTGCAGTGAGACAAGCCCACCAAAAGTATGAAACCAGGCGAGAAGCTGAAAGGAAAGAGGAGGCATTGCTGGAGAGGAAGAAAAAGGAAGCTGCTCTCCAGAAACAGGAAGAAAAAGAAAGGATTGAAAAACAGCAGCAAACCAAACGAATGCTTGATGAAAAGGAGAAAGATGTTAAGAAGAGTGAATTGGAACTGAAGACAGAAATGGATAAGGCGAATCAGATCTTTGAAGAAGCAAATTTAAGATTATCTGAAGCTATAAAGTCTACAAATTTCAAAGAAATGAATATTAGTCAGGGTCTGTTGGATGTTGCAAAGGCAAATCTTCAGAAGATAACAGCTGCTATTAGCAAATGCATTGAAGATAGAAATGACATTGGAAAGAAGAGATTGCGATTGATAAACTCATTTATGAAGAAGTAAAAAGGACTGTTAAACTACCCCTTCAACTGTAATACTTGATGCTTTATATGTACCTGTTCATTTTATGTTTTACAAAGTACATGTTTATGTTTAATATACTTGTCTCCTTATGTTTAATTTTATCATGATGGAACTGTGTTCAATAATAGTTTTTTATGGAACCTGAAGTAATGTATACTTATCATTATAAAAGGAATATGGCCCTGCTTCTATTTGTTTGAAATATTCAATCTTCGACTACATATTCAATCTTTGACTTAATAGAGTAATGTCACATGAAAATGGAAATATGTTTTATTAATATGTTACTGCATTTTTATCATACCGTCATTAGTTTGTATAAAGATTTTGTTCTTTGCCTATATTTTAAAATAAACCTTTCAAATTGGGTCAGTGTTGCTGAACTAGAGCTGCAAAAGAATGTGTTATGTCAGCAGAACATCTGTATGATTGTCGTAATTAATATCATCTAAAAGGTAAAAGCATGTTTAGCTGAAAAATTCCTAGTTTTTTATTGAAAAGATTCCTAGTTTTTTCTTAGTTTTTCAATATTCTTGGCTGGAGAGCCTGGCTGTAACACGAGGGGAAGTGAAAAAATCAGGTGTGGCTGACCACATATGGAGAGAAAAGGGAGATCACCATCCTCTGTGGGATCAGGTTGAGATCATAGACAAAGAACATCATTGAAAATTTTGTAAACTTAAGGAATCAGCACATATGCTAGGCCTCAAAAATCTCCTGAGCTGACCATGCATAGAAATGAATACAATATGGGGACCAGTAATAAGGAGTACCAGAGAAAAGCGATAACAACAAA
>OZ038514.1:29944241-29952803 GCA_964036315.1 Acanthosepion esculentum
ATATATTTATATATATATATTTATATATATATACACAAGATATATATATATATATATATATTTATATATATATATTTATATATATATACACAAGATATATATATATATATATATATTTATATATATATATTTATATATATATACACAAGATATATATATATATATATATATTTATATATATATATTTATATATATACACAAGATATATATATATATATATATATTTATATATATATATTTATATATATATACACAAGATATATATATATATATATTTATATATATATATTTATATATATATACACAAGATATATATATATATATATATATTTATATATATATATTTATATATATATACACAAGATATATATATATATATATATTTATATATATATATTTATATATATATATTTATATATATACACAAGGTATATATATATATATATATATTTATACACAAGATATATATATATATATATTTATATATATACACAAGATATATATATATATATATATATATATTTATATTTTGAACGATAAAAATTATTAGAAAAATCAATTAAAATCTTCAGACACACTGGGTTGTAGATTAATATTCTTATGCTTTTATTATTATTATTTCATTTATATTCCTCGACTAGTTTCGACCAACATGGCCATCATCGGGAGAGAAAAAAATGTCTCTGCTTGCTATAGCAGTAAACTACAGAAATGAATGTCTTGTTGAAGAAAACGAACGTTTGTCTGTAGTTTTCATTTGTTTTTTTATTGTTTATTTTTTTATCTTTTTAACATTCCTTGTGTTGGTCAAACAGTCTCTTTTAAGTTGTCATTTGAGATAAGAGCTATATTCCCTTTTTTTTCTCCGGTCAGTTCAGTAGTTTATTTGTGTTTGGGGAGGGGATGGTAAGTGTGTTTGTGTGTTTGTGTGTGTGTGTTTGTGTTATTTAGTTTAGTGTGTGTGTTATTTAGTTGTTTAGTCTCTGGTAAGTGTGTGTGTGTGTGTGTGTGTGTTATTTGGTTTTTAAGGGAGTGAGTGAGTATATGTGTTAGCTTGTATATTGCTGTGGGTGTGTGTTATCATTTGGCTCATTAGGAAAGTGAGTGAGTATGTTGTGTGTGGGTGTGTGTATAGGTGTGAGGCCTCAACACCTCCGTAAGCCTGTCTTTTTTCTATGGGTATGGAATGTGGGTAGGTTTTGATTTGTAGGGTTATGTGTTGCTACTATCTATATTGTTTAATTTATGATTTAACCCGGCTGGAAACAGGGTTTGTAGACGTCGTATCCACTTATTTTCATGGAACTCTAAAATTCTTCTAGTGTTATCTGCTTTGGGCTTTTCTATTCTCTCAATTATGGTGAATTTGGCATGGGTTTTGAAATTGTGTTTTTCTATGCGGAAATGTTGTTCTACAGGTAATAATTTTTCATGGGGAGTCGACTTAATTCGATTGCGGTAATTATTGATTCTGTAGTGAAAGGGCCATTCAGATTTTCCTACATATTGTTTCTGGCATAGTGTGCATTCTAGGAGGTAAATTACGTTATGACTTCTACAGTTAGAGTCGTGATAGATTTTGTAAGTAGATTTAGTGACTGAGCTAGTGAATGAATTCGTGTGTGTGACGTGATTGCAACATAAACTTCTTTTGTTTTTACATGGTTGGGAAAATCCTGTTGTTTTTGTTGTTAGTTTATCACGGATTACTTTGTCCCCTAAAATGCGGTTACTACCTATGATTTCTTTTAGGTTCTTAGGTCGACGATATGCTAGAAGGCCGGGTTCCTTAAATAGTTTTTTTAGGTCTGGTTTGAGATGTAGTATTTCCCAGCGACTTTTGATTATTTGGGATAGTGGAGGCAGAGTGGGGTTGAATGTGGTTACTAGAGGAATGCGGCTAGATTTAGTTTTAATCTTGTATATTAGGGTGTTTTCTCTAGGTGTGGAAATTGCTTTATTTATTTGTTCCCTGATTAGGTGTTGTTTATAGCCACGTGTTGTGAATTGATGCTCCAGATTTTCAATGTGTTTGTTTAATTCTTCATTGTGGGAACATATCCTTCTGAGTCTAAGTGCTTGTGAATAGGGAAGGTTCTCTTTGAGGTGTTTAGGGTGGGTAGACTTAAAGTGTAGATAGTTGTGGGTGTCGGTGATTTTAGTGTGTAGTGTCGTTTGCAGTTTCCTGTTTTCATCTATGTAAATGTGAGTGTCTAAAAATGTTACTGATGTTTTGGATTTTTCGTAGTCAAATTTAATTGAGTCGTGTACCGTGTTTAGGGTCAAGAGAAATTGGGTGAGTTTGTCATTACTGCCCGTGTATATAAAGAATATGTCATCGATATATCTTGCGTAGAATACGCAGTCGTTACCAATGAGGGGGTAGATATGGGTCTCCTCAAATTTTCCCATGAATATTGTAGCATATGAAGGAGCTGCAATGGTGCCCATGGCACAACCTCTTATTTGAAGGTAGTGTGCTCCATTGAAATTAAAAGTGTTAAATGTGAGAATATGCTCCATGAGTTTTATGATAACTTCTGTGGAAGGTTCTTGTTTTCCTCTTTTAGTAAGTGCTTCCTGAAGGGCGGTTAGCCCTTCGAAGTGTTTAATGTTTGAATAGAGTGACCTTACGTCCATAGTCACTAGAATAGCATTCTCTGGAACTGTCTGTATGTGGTTAATTTTGTTTAGTAGATCTGTTGTGTCTCTGATGTAGGATTTTACTTCCTTAGCTAGGGGTTGTATGTAATGGTCTACATATTTTGAAATTTTGGTCGTGTGGCAGTTGAATGATGAAATGACGGGCCTTCCTGGGTTGTTGTTTTTGTGTATTTTAGGTATTTTTTGTGTATTTTAGGTATTTTATATATATTTTATATATATTTTTTGTGTATTTTAGGTATTTTATATATATACACAAGATATATATATATATATATATTTATATATATATATTTATATATATACACAAGATATATATATATATATATATATATATATTTATATATATACACAAGATATATATATATATATATATATTTATATATATATATTTATATATATACACAAGATATATATATATATATATATATTTATATATATACACAAGATATATATATATATTTATATATATATATTTATATATATACACAAGATATATATATATATATATATATATTTATATATATATATTTATATATATACACAAGATATATATATATATATATATATATTTATATATATATATTTATATATATACACAAGATATATATATATATATATATATTTATATATATATATTTATATATATACACAAGATATATATATATATATATATATATTTATATATATATATTTATATATATACACAAGATATATATATATATATATATATATTTATATATATATATTTATATATATACACAAGATATATATATATATATATATATATATATTTATATATATATATTTATATATATACACAAGATATATATATATATATATATATATATATTTATATATATATATTTATATATATACACAAGATATATATATATATATATATATATATATATTTATATATGTATATTTATATATATACACAAGATATATATATATATATATATATATATATTTATATATGTATATTTATATATATACACAAGATATATATATATATATATTTATATATATATATTTATATATATACACAAGATATATATATATATATATATATTTATATATATACACAAGATATATATATATATATATATTTATATATATATATTTATATATATACACAAGATATATATATATATATATATATTTATATATATACACAAGATATATATATATATATATAATATATATATTTATATATTATATATATATATTATATATATACACAAGATTATATATATATATATATATATTTATATATATACACAAGATATATATATATATATATATATATTTATATATATATATTTATATATATACACAAGATATATATATATATATATATATATTTATATATATATATTTATATATATACACAAGATATATATATATATATATATATATTTATATATATATATTTATATATATACACAAGATATATATATATATATATTTATATATATATACACAAGATATATATATATATATATATATATATTTATATATATATATTTATATATATATACACAAGATATATATATATATATATATATATTTATATATATATATTTATATATATATACACAAGATATATATATATATATATATATATTTATATATATATATTTATATATATATACACAAGATATATATATATATATATATTTATATATATATATTTATATATATATACACAAGATATATATATATATATATATATTTATATATATATATTTATATATATATACACAAGATATATATATATATATATATATATTTATATATATATATTTATATATATATACACAAGATATATATATATATATATATATTTATATATATATATTTATATATATATACACAAGATATATATATATATATATATATTTATATATATATATTTATATATATATACACAAGATATATATATATATATATATTTATATATATATATTTATATATATATACACAAGATATATATATATATATATATATTTATATATATATATTTATATATATATACACAAGATATATATATATATATATATATTTATATATATATATTTATATATATATACACAAGATATATATATATATATATATATTTATATATATATATTTATACACAAGATATATATATATATATATATTTATACACAAGAGATATATATATATATATATATATTTATACACAAGAGATATATATATATATATATATATTTATACACAAGAGATATATATATATATATATTTATACACAAGAGATATATATATATATATATATATTTATACACAAGAGATATATATATATATATATATATTTATACACAAGATATATATATATATATATATATACACACACACAAGATATATATATATATATTATATATATATACACACACACGATATATATATATATATATATATATATATATATACATACACACACGCACGATATATATATATATATATATATATATACATACACACACGCACGATATATATATTATCTATATATATACACACACGATATATATATTATATATATATATATATATACACACACACGATATATATATTATATATATACACACACGATATATATATATATATATATACACACACACGATATATTATATATATACACACACACACGATATATTATATATATACACACACACGATATATATTGTGTGTATATATATATGTATATATATATATATTGTGTGTGTGTATATATATATATATATATGTATATATATATATTGTGTGTGTATATATATATGTATATATATATATTGCGTGTGTATATATATATGTATATATATATATATTGCGTGTGTATATATATATGTATATATATATATATATTGCGTGTGTATATATATATATGTATATATATATACATTGCGTGTGTATATATATATGTATATATATATACATTGCGTGTGTATATATATATGTATATATATATACATTGCGTGTGTATATATATATGTATATATATATACATTGCGTGTGTATATATATATGTATATATATATACATTGCGTGTGTATATATATATGTATATATATATACATTGCGTGTGTATATATATATGTATATATATATACATTGCGTGTGTATATATATATGTATATATATATACATTGCGTGTGTATATATATATGTATATATATATACATTGCGTGTGTATATATATATGTATATATATATACATTGCGTGTGTATATATATATGTATATATATATACATTGCGTGTGTATATATATATGTATATATATATACATTGCGTGTGTATATATATATGTATATATATATATATTGCGTGTGTATATATATATGTATATATATATATATTGCGTGTGTATGTATATATATATATATATATTGCGTGTGTATGTATATATATATATATATATTGCGTGTGTATATATATATGTATATATATATATATTGCGTGTGTATGTATATATATATTATTGCGTGTGTATATATATATATGTATATATATATATATTGCGTGTGTATATATATATGTATATATATATATATTGCGTGTGTATATATATATGTATATATATATATTTTGCGTGTGTATATATATATGTATATATATATATATTGCGTGTGTATATATATATGTATATATATATATATTGCGTGTGTATATATATATGTATATATATATATATTGCGTGTGTATATATATATGTATATATATATATATATTGCGTGTGTATATATATATGTATATATATATATATTGCGTGTGTATATATATATGTATATATATATATATTGCGTGTGTATATATATATGTATATATATATATATTGCGTGTGTATATATATATGTATATATATATATATTGCGTGTGTATATATATATGTATATATATATATATTGCGTGTGTATATATATATGTATATATATATATATTGCGTGTGTATATATATATGTATATATATATATATTGCGTGTGTATATATATATGTATATATATATATATTGCGTGTGTATATATATATGTATATATATATATATTGCGTGTGTATATATATATGTATATATATATATATTGCGTGTGTATATATATATGTATATATATATATATTGCGTGTGTATATATATATGTATATATATATATATTGCGTGTGTATATATATATGTATATATATATATATTGCGTGTGTATATATATATGTATATATATATATATTGCGTGTGTATATATATATGTATATATATATATATTGCGTGTGTATATATATATGTATATATATATATTGCGTGTGTATATATATATGTATATATATATATATTGCGTGTGTATATATATATGTATATATATATATATTGCGTGTGTATATATATATGTATATATATATATATTGCGTGTGTATATATATATGTATATATATATATATTGCGTGTGTATATATATATGTATATATATATATATTGCGTGTGTATATATATATTGCGTGTGTATATATATGTGTATATATATATTGCGTGTGTATATATATGTGTATATATATATATTGCGTGTGTATATATATGTGTATATATATATTGCGTGTGTATATATATGTCAATATATATATATTGCGTGTGTATATATATATGTCAATATATATATTGCGTGTGTATATATATATGTCAATATATATATTGCGTAATATATATATATGTATATATATATATATGTGTGTGTGTGTATATATATATGTATATATATGTGTGTGTATATATATAATATATATATATATGTGTGTGTGTATATATATATGATATATATATATGTGTGTGTATATATATATATGTATATATATATGTGTGTGTATATATATATATGTATATATATATGTGTGTGTATATATATATATATGTATATATATATGTGTGTGTATATATATATATGTATATATATATGTGTGTGATATATATATATGTATATATATATGTGTGGTATATATATATGTGTGTGTATATATATATATGTATATATATATGTGTGTGTATATATATATATGTATATATATAGTGTGTGTGTATATATATATATGTATATATATATGTGTGTGTGTATATATATATATGTATATATATATGTGTGTGTGTATATATATATATGTATATATATATGTGTGTGTGTATATATATATATGTATATATATATGTGTGTGTGTATATATATATATGTATATATATATGTGTGTGTGTATATATATATATGTATATATATATGTGTGTGTGTATATATATATATGTATATATATATGTGTGTGTGTATATATATATATGTATATATATATGTGTGTGTGTATATATATATATGTATATATATATGTGTGTGTGTATATATATATATGTATATATATATGTGTGTGTGTATATATATATATGTATATATATATGTGTGTGTGTATATATATATATGTATATATATATGTGTGTGTGTATATATATATATGTATATATATATGTGTGTGTGTATATATATATATGTATATATATATGTGTGTGTGTATATATATATGTATATATATATGTGTGTGTGTATATATATATATGTATATATATATGTGTGTGTGTATATATATATATGTATATATATATGTGTGTGTGTATATATATATATGTATATATATATGTGTGTGTGTATATATATATATGTATATATATATGTGTGTGTGTATATATATATATGTATATATATATGTGTGTGTGTATATATATATATGTATATATATATGTGTGTGTGTATATATATATATGTATATATATATGTGTGTGTGTATATATATATATGTATATATATATGTGTGTGTGTATATATATATGTATATATATATGTGTGTGTGTATATAT